>PVIA01003947.1:0-152306 GCA_004024845.1 Tonatia bakeri
TTTTGGTTTGTTGTGTATTAATTTTCATTTGTTTCAAGATATCTTTTGATTTTTTCTTGATTTCATTGTTAACCCATTACTACTAATTCATTGTTTAGTAACATGTTATTTAACCTTATGTCTTTGAGTGTTTTTCAGTTTTTTTTTCTTGTGATTGATTTATAGTTTCATACACTTATAGTCAGAAAAGGTGCTTGCTATAATTTAAATCTCCTTTAATTTATTGAGACTTGTTTTGTTTCCTACCATATGGATTGTCCTACAAATTATTCGATGTGCACATGAAAAGAATGTATAGTCTGGTGTTTTGGAGTAAAATGCTCTGAAGATATCAATTACATCTATCTGACCTAAGGCTGCTGTTTCCTTGTTGATTATCTGTCTCAAAGCTCTATCATTTAATGTTAATTAGGAGTCAAAATCCCCTAATATGACTGTATTATTGGCCATCTCTTCCTTTATTTCCATTAAGATTTGCTTTTCATTTTTAGGTTCTCCTATGTTGGGAGCATAAATATTTGCCAGGATTTTATTCTCTTATTGGATTATTCCCTTTATTATCATGTTCTTTCCTTCTTTTCTTCTTATATAGCCTTTGTTTTATCAGATATAATTATTGCTACCCTAGCTTTATAAAATTTCCATTTGCATGAAATATCTTTTTCTATCCCTTTTATTTAAGTCTGTGTATATCTTTCATTCTTAGGTGGGTCTCATAGATACATACTATCTATAAGAGATATAATAAAGCAAGATTATATGCATATACATGTATATAATATACATATCTTATCTATTTTTATCTTTCTTATCTATTTAGCTACCTTATGTTATTTGATTGGAACACTTAAGTCAATTACATTTAAAGTGACTATTGATAGGTATGTGTTTATTGCCATTTATTCTTTTAATTATCATTCTTTGTTTCTCCTCCCCCTCCTCTTCCTCCTCCTCCTCCTCCTTTCTTCTTTCTTCTTTCTTCTTCCTCCTCCCAGGTTTTTAAAAATTTCCTGTACTACTGCCTTGCTGGTAACATACTCTTTTAGCTTTTCCTTGTCTGGAAACCTCTTTATTTCTTTTTCTATTTTAAATAATAACCCTTCTGGGTAAAGCAGTCTTGGTTGTAGGTCTTTGTTTTTCATTACTTTCAGTGTTTCATGACAATTCCCCCTGATCTGAAATATTTCTGTTGTGAAATCAGCTGACAGTTCTATAGGAGCTGCCTTGCAGGTAATTAACCATCTTTTCCCTGTGGCTTTAAGATTCTCTTTGTCTTTAAACCTCACCATTTTAATTATGATGTTTCTCGAGGTAACCTTCTTTGTGCCCATCTTGTTTTGTACTCTCTGCACTTCCTGGACATGTGTGTCTTTCTCTACCAATTTAGGGAAGTTTTCAGTCATTATCTCTTCTACCAGGTTCTTGGTCCCTTGCTCTCTGTCTTCCCCTTATAGTACCCTATGATTCAGATGTCACTAGCTTAATGCTATCTTAAAGTTTCCTTAAACTATCCTTATTTTTTAAATTCTGTTTTTCTTTTTGTTGCATTGATTAGGTGTATTTTCTATGTCTTCCATATTGCTGATTCAATCCTGTGCTTCATTCAACATACTGTTTTTTCTTTCTAGTCTATTCTTCATTTCAGATATTGCATTATTTATTTCTGACTGGTCCCTCTTTATGGTTTCTACATCTTTTTTTTGCTATTGAGTATCCTTATATCCATTATTTTGACTTCCATATTTGATAAAGTGTTTGCTTCCATTTTATTTAGCTATTTTTTTCTGGAATTTTGTCTTGTTTCTCTTTTCTTTTTGTGGTATTTTATTTTATTATTATTTTTATTATTGTTAAAACACAGTTGTCTCCATTTCCCTTCCACCGCTTATTCCCAACCCAGGCATCCCCACTTCCCACCCTTGATCCTACCTTCCTTTGGTTTTGTCCTTTATAAATATTCTTGAAAACCTTTCCCTGTTTGGCTCCCATTATCACTTCTCCCAAGTGATAATGGGAGCCAGGTATTGTGATCCCTCCTACTTTGTTCTTTTTTCTTGAAATTGCTGGAGCTATTCAGGGTTGATTAAGGTTCCATATAAATTTTTGAAGTGTTTGTTCTACATCTGGTTACTGTCAGTTTGTTCTTAATTTCAAAGTCTCCTGTTATATTTTTCTTGCTTGTTTGTTTTGATTTTGTTCTACTTATAGGTAGGTCATATGGTATTTGTCTTTCCCCACCTGGCTTATTGCACTTAGCATAATGCTCTCCAATTCCATCCATGCTGTTGCAAAGGGTAGGAGCTCTTTCTTTCTTTATGCTGCATAGCATTCCATTGTGTAAATATACCATAGTTTTTTTATCCACTCATTTACTGATGGGCACTTAGGTTGCTTGCAGCACTTGTCTATTGTAAATTGTGCTGCTATGAACATTGGGGTACATAGGTTCTTTTGAATTGGTGTTTCAGGGTTCTTAGGGTGGAATCTCAGCAGTGCAATTGGCAGTGCAAAAGGCAGTTCCATTTTTAGTTTTCTGAAGAAATCCCATACTGTTTTCCATAGTAACTGCACCAGTCTGCATTCCGACCAACAGTGGACCAGTGTGGCATTTTCTCCACATCCTCTCCAACATTTGTTGTTCGTTGATTTGTTTATGATAATCATTCTCACTGGTGTGAAGTGGTATCTCATGGTAGTTTTAATTTGCATTTCTCTGATGGCTAGTGATGCTGAGCATCTGTTCATATGTCTCTGGGCCCTTTGTATGTCCTCCTTGGAAAAGTATCTGTTCAAGTCCTTTGCCCATTTTTAAATTGTGTTGTTTGTCTTCCTGGAGTACAGTTGTGTGAGTTCTTTATATATTTTGGAGATCAAACCCTTGTTTGAGGTATCATTGGCAAATATGTTTTCCCATACAGTTGGTTCTCTTTTCATTTTAATGCTGTTTTCTGTAGCAGTGCAGACGCTTTTTATTTTGATGAGATTCCATTTGTTTATTCTTTACTTTATGTCCCTTGCTCTGTGAGATATATCAGTGAATATATTGCTGCATGGAATATCAGAGATTTTCCTGCCTATGTTTTTTTCTAGTACTTTGTGATGTCATGACTTATATTTAAATCTTTTATCCACCTTGAATTTGCTTTTATGTATGGTATAAGTTAGTGATCAATATTCATTTTCCTGCATGTAGCTGTCCAGACCTCCCAAAACCATTTATTGAAGAGGCTATTTTCACTCCATTTTACGCTTCTGACTACTTTGTCAAATATTACTTGACTGTAAAGACTTGGGTTTTTTTCTGGGCTCTCAATTGTGTTCTGTTGGTCTATGTGTCTGTTCTTATGCCAGTACCAGACATTTTTTATTATAGTGGTCTTGTAATGCAATTTGATGTCAGGTATTGTGATCCCTCCTACTTTGTTCTTTTTTCTTGAAATTGCTGGAGCTATTCAGGGTTGATTAAGGTTCCATATAAATTTTTGAAGTGTTTGTTCTACATCTGTGAAATATGACATTGGCATTTTAACAGGAATTGTGTTGAATTTATAAATTGCTTGGAGTAGTATGGACATTTTGATGATGTTAATTTTTCCAATCCATGAACATGGTATATGCTTCCATTAATTTATAGTGTCTTACTTAATTTCTTTCTTCAGTGTTGTATAGTTTTGTGAGTACAGGTCTTTCACCTTCTTGGTTAGGTTTATTCCTAGGTACTTTATTGTTCTTGTTGCTATATGAAATGGGATTTTTTTCTGATTTCTGTTTCTGATATTTCATTGTTGGTGTGCAAAAATACCTTCTATTTCTGAATATTGACGTTGTATCCTATTGTTTTGCCAAATTTACTTATTAGGTTGGGTAGATTTTTTGTGGAGTCTATAGGATTTTCTATGTACACTATCATGTCATCTGCAAACAATGACAGTTTTACTTCCTCCTTTTCAATTTGGGTGCCTTTTATTTCTTTTTCTTGTATGATTGCTGTGGCTTGAAATTCCATTATTATGTTGAATAGAAACGGTGGAAGCAGACATCCTTGTCTTGTTCCTAATCTCAGTGGGAAAGGTTTTAGTGTTTGCTCATTAAGTATGGTGTTGGCTGTAGGTCTCTCACATGTGACCTTTATTATGTAGAAGAATGCTCCTTCTGTTCTCACTTTCCTGAGTGATTTTGTCATAAGTGGGTGCTGTACCTTATCAAATGCTTTTTCTGCATCTATTGATATGATCATGTGATTTTTGTCTCTCTTTTTGTTTATGAGATGTATTACACTTATTGATTTGCTTATATTGTACCATCCTTGCATCCTTAGGATGAATGCCACCTGGTCATGGTGTACGATCTTTTTAACATATTGCTGGATGTGGTTTGCCAGTATTTTGTTGAGGATTTTAGTGTCAATGTTCATCATTGATATTGGCCAGTGGTTTTCTTTCTTTGTTGTGTCTTTATCTGGTTTTGGGATTAGGATGATGCTGATTTCACAAGAAGAGTTTGAGAGTTTTCCATCCTTTTGGATTTTTTTTTTTTTTTTTGTTATAGTGTGTGAAAGACAGGGGTTAGCTCTTCCTTAAATGTTTTGTAAAATTCTTCTGTGAAACTGCCCAGTCCAGGGTATTTTTGTGCCCAGAGTTTCTTGATTACTGGTTTTATTTCATTAGTTATTATTGGTTTATTTAGGCTTTCTGCTTCATTCAGTTTGGAAGATTATTTTTCTAGATTTGTCCACTTCACCTAGGTTTTCAAATTTCTTGGCATATAGTTCCCAGTAGTAATTTCCTACAATCCTTTGTATCTCTGTGTCATTTGTAAACTTTCCTCTCTTTTTTTTTTTTCTGATTGTGTTTATTTGGCTCCTCTCTCTTTTTTTCTTGATGAGTCTGCTTAAAGGCTTGTTGAGTTTGTTTATCTTTTCAAAGAACTAGCTCCTAAATTTATTGATCCTTACTTAGAATTGATTCTTTAGTCTCATTGTTGTTTTATTCTGCCCTGATCTTGATTATTTTCTTTCTTCTACTTGCTCTGGGCTGTCTTTGTTGTTGTTCCTCCAGTTCTTGTAGATACAGCGTTATGTTGTTTCTTTAAAATGTTTCTATCTTTTTTAGGTAGGCCTGTATCACTATGAACTTCTCTCTCATGACTGCCTTACTGTATCCCATCAGTTTTGGACTGTTGTGAGTTCATTTGCATTTGTTAACAGAAAATGTTTTATTTCTTCCTTGATCTCATTTTTAATCCATTCATTTTTTTAATAGCATGCTATTCAATCTCCATGAGCTTGAGTGTTTTTGATTTTTTTTTCTTGGGGTTGGTTTCTAGTTTCAGTCCCTTGTGGTCTGGAAAAAATGCTTGATATGATTTCAGTTTTCTTGAATTTGTTGAGGCTTGTTTTGTGTCCTATCAATGTGGTCATTTTGAAAATGTTCCAGGTGGATTTGAAAATAATGTGTATTTTGCTTCTTTGGGATGAAAGGTTCTATATATAAAGGTTAAGTCTATTGGATCTAGGACATTGTTCAATGCCACTCTATCTTTGTTGATATTTTATTTGGAAGATACATCCATCTTTGACAGTAAAGTATTAAAATCCCCCATTATAATTGTGTTGCTGTCAATATCTTTCTTGAAGTCCTCCAAGATTTTCTTTACATATTTGGGTGCTTCTATGTTGGGTGCCTATATGTTTATAGTGTTTATATCTTCTTGATGGATTCTTTCATTGAGTATTATGAAGTGTCCTTCTGGGTCTCTTTTTGTGACTTTTGTTTGTAAGTCTATTTTGTCTTATATGAGTGTTGCTACCCTGGATTTTTTCTTGTCCATTTACTTGGAATAATTTTTCCAATCCTTCACTTTCTGTCTGTGTTGGTCTTTTATTCTGAGGTGGGTCTCTTGTAGGCAGCATGTGCATGGGTCATGATTTCCCATCCATTCTGCTACTCTGTCTTTTGATTGGGGCATTTAATCCATTTACATTTAAGGTTATTATTGATAGGTACTTATTCATTGCCATTTTACTTCCTTCATACCTGTGTTTCTCTCTCTCACTTTTTTTCCCTTTTCTTAAAGCAGTCCCTTTAGCATATCTTGCAGTGCTGGTTGGTGGAGGTATAATCTTTGAGACTTCTTTTGTCTGGAAAGTTCCTTATTTGGCATAACATTTTGATTGAGAGCCTGGCTGGATAGAGTAGTCTTGGTTGCAAGGCCTATGGTTTTCATTACTTGGAATATTTCTTGCCATTACCTTCTGGCTTGGAGCTTTTCCATTGAGAAGTCAGCTGCTAGCTTTATTGGGGCTCCCTTTTATGTTACTTCCTATTTCTCTCTTGCTGCCTTTAAGATTCTCTCTTTGTCTTGGAATTTTAGCATTTTAATTATGATGTGTCTTGGAGTGGGCCTCTTTGTGTTTGTCTTGATTGGAAACCTCTGTGCTTCCTGGATTTGTGCAACTTTTTCTCTCATGAAATTAGGGAAGTTTTCCATCATTTTTCAAACAGGTTTTTATCTCTTGCTCTTCTCTGCTCCTTCTGGTATTCCTATTATATGGATACTATTACATTTCATGTTGTCCTGTATTTCCCTAACCCTTCTTCATTGTTTCTGAGCCTCTTTTCCTTTTCTTGCTATTTTTTTTATACTTTGTCCTCCATCTTGTTGATCTAATCCTCTACTTCATTGAGCCTGCCTTTGATTCCTTCTACTGTGTTCTTCAGTTCAGAAACTGTATTCTTCATTTCCTCTTGGCCCTTGTTAATAGTTTCTATTTCCTTTTTCATGTTGATATAGTTTTCAGTGAGTTCATTGTAGTTTCCTTGTAGTTTTTGGTAATTCTCTGTGAGTTCATTGAGCTTTCTTATAACCATTGCTTTGAACTCAATATCTGATAGTGGACTTATGTCTATTTCATTTAGCATTCTTTCTGAGACTTTTTCCTTTCCTTTCATTTGTGGATTGTTTCTTTGTCTTCCTATTGTTTGTGAGACTCTTCTTGTTAGTCTCTGCTTCTTAAATTGATCTGCTCTGACTCCCTGAGTTTGTGGTGTGAATATCTATGGTAGGAGACCTGTGAGTTTCAGTAGTGCAGTCTCCTTGATCTCTTGAACTTAATGTTCTTGGGATGCCCTTTATGACATTTATTTTGGCTTTCTGGATGTAATTGGGTTTTGACTATTGTTGGGTCATTCTTTGGTGGGTCTTTCCCTCCAGCTGGTTGACTGGGGGTCACTCCGCCCACCAGGTCTTATATGCTCTTGTGCAGGTGCTGCCAGAAGAAAACCACAAAGCCTAAGGCAGAAACACACATCTGCAAAAATATCTCTTCCCTGCAATTCCAATATAAATAGCAAATGAACCAGTATTAATAAGGGTGTAAAGAGATTAAGGCTATTATAAGAAAGAGAGAAATAAATTATCATATAAATTCAATGACTTAGTATACCCAAATTTCTGGACAGGAAATGAATGTTAAAAAGCTATGTAGGAAAGAAAAATATCACGAACCATGGGAAGACCACACTGGATTTTGTCTTGGTAGTCTCTCTTACTTACCACTGTTTTTTTCTTTCTTGATCCACCTCTGGTGATATTAGATATTGACCCCATCTGACCTTAGGCATCCTGCTCTGAGATTGTCAGGGATCTACTGTCTATGTTTGTCTACTTTAGTTGTTAGTCTAATCACTTTGCTAGATTAGAAGCAGTCAGGGTTAAGCCCCATAGGGGGGGCAGAATTCCTGCTGAGGTTTGGGCTATTGTTTCCCCTTAGCCTGCTGCTTCTCAGTGGGGAGTGATCTGCCTGAGCAGGATGGGTACTACTGTTTGGGTGATGACTCAGCACTGGGATCCCAGGGGCTGCTCTCTCAGTTCTCTCCTCCAAGCTGCCATACCAGTCTCTTCTCAAGCCTCTCTAGTTCACTCTGCCCCACCCCTTTCCCAGAATCCCAGGTAAGTGATTGCAAATTAAATTTGTGTGTTGGCACTTTAAATGATTCTTTGCTTTTCCAGTTGTCTATCTCTGGCAGAGAGCAAACCTGTGGCTTTTCACCACTGATCGTTATCTCTGCACTTTTTGGGTCTGGTATTCTAGGCTGGGGATCCCAGCTTAGCATTTAGACCCCATTCTTCTCAGGGGGATTCAACTCGCTGCTTAATTATCCTTCTGGCACTGTCACCTGTGGGCATCCAGCCAGCCTTCTTGAGTCTCCATCCCACTCTTTACCAGACAGGTTGTGCCAAAGCTGGTTGTTCTGTATGTCCAAGGTCATAAGGCTTCTCTCTCACTATTGTTCAGTTGTTTCTTTCTGGGTAATTTCTCCACAATTTAGTTGTAATTCCAAATTTTGTCCTGGGTGGAGACTAGTGTGGCTTCTACTCACTCCTCTGTCATCGTACTGGCCTTTGAATGTCCTCTTTGTTTTTCTTCTGAGGCTTGTTTTTCTGTCCCCCCAGTTTGGCTGTTTCTTTGTATTTGTCTCTATGTATTAGATCTTCTATGACACCCAGTCTTCTGAGGGTGGCCCTATGAAGTAGTTTTCATGTGGGTTCCAGAGTTCAGTTTCCTTAATTATCTGAACTGGGTGAGCCAGGAATGTCCCTTGTTTGTGTTATGTGGGCCTTTTTGTTGTAATTAAATACTGATTGCAATTATCTCACTTGTGTTTGGGATCATCCTACAGGCCAGATGACAATGAGGCTCAACCTCAATCACACACTGTGAACTGTTGTGCAGGTCCTGACCACTGAAGTGAAATTTGCTTTTGTAGGGTTTTGTGTCACTACAATGTTCCTTTGGATATGTGTTTTTCAACCTTATTGGATTATTATCTGTTGTTGTCTGAAGGTAGCCACTAGGTGTGTTGTTGTTTGGTTTTTAGGGAGGGACCATGGTGTAGGCCAATATAAGATGCTGTGACTTCCCTTCAGCAACCTGTTTGGACTACAGGTGACCCACAGTTTGTAACTGCCCCTGTTGGGCCTGAGTGCATGCAAAAAGGACCGAGTTTTACTCCAATGCTGACTTTTACCAGTACCAGGTCTGTGGGCAGTTCTGTAGCATGCCCAAGGCAACCCAAGATCCACCTTTGCTGCCTATACCTGCTGGCTTCCTGTTAGGTTCTGTCACTGAAAGAGCCTCTGACTGTACTCCTCAGCAGGATATAAGCTCCATACGGGTTGGGTGAGAGGCAGTCCAGACTGTAGGACTATTGCCTTCCACTAGTTTTATGCAACATGGAAGGGAGTGCTCCACCCAAGAAAAATGGCATCTGTAGTATGGTAGAATGTCTCAGCACAGGGATCCTGTCAAGTGTTCCTTAAACTATCTCCTCAGAGTCATAAACCCCAGACTCTTTTCATGTGACCCTAGTCCTCTGCACTCCCCCTTCGCCAGAGATCAAAATTGTGAACAAAATTTTGTGCCTTGACTCTTTACAACAGTGCATGTGCCTCTAGTGGATTCCTGTTCGTTTTTGGTGGACAGAAATCCTGCTGCTTTTCACAGCCACATTTCATGTGGACACTGGCTCTGGTGCTCTGGGATGGGGAGCCTGCTTTGGGGTTTAGACATTATGCTTCTCAGGGGGAACCCTCCACAGATGAGATATTCTTCTGGAAAGTTAGTGGCTGTCCATGGTAACAGGGCCAGCCATTTTTCACTTTTGCCCTTTCTACCAGTCTCGATGTGACCACTTTTGTATATCCTTGGCTATAAGATTTCTCTTCAGCTATTCTTCATTTGGTTATTTAGGATGATTGTTCTATAATTTGGTTTTAATTCCAGAAGGAGATAAGTATAGCTTCTACTTACTCCAACACTATCTTGGATTTCCTTATGCTTAAATAGACAATGACATATATATTCACATACCATATGTTTTAATAAGCTGATAAGAGATTGGATTCACTGTTCTGTATTTTCAGAATCCTGTCCTAATTGTGGTTTTGACTTTCACAAGAAAGGTAATGTTAAAAGTTTAAAATTTTCTTCTGGGCTTATTCCAATTCTTTCCAAATTTTGTATGCATTTGTTCATTTCTTAAATTTATTCCTCAGAGCAAGAAGTTAAAAATACTAAATATAATAAACATGATATACATAGAACAAGCCAATCTGAAAATAATAATCTCTGCCTTCACCTCCCTCCATATCCAAACTTTCTCTCATATGAAAAGCAGTTAGAGATTTTTAGGAAAGGATCATGAAGGTAATAGTAAAGATGGTATAAGGAAACTAAAGTTTTCCCATGGTAAAAGGACAAGAACTTTAACAAAACACCTTAAAGACTTATCTAGAGTTAATATTTGCTGATGGTAGATTTTTATTATAGCATTGTCTCATACTGTATGGACAACCCAGATCTTACAGCATAAGATGGTTACCAAACAGATAAAATAAAACAGAAAATAAAACAAAAAATATATGTTAATAAAATAAAACTCTATTAAGAACAGGGAAACAACTCCAAAAGTTTTTTCATCAGAGAGTAGAGGTGATTATTTCATATTTATGTTTGGATATAGGATACTTTTTTCCCTAATAGTGTTGACTGGAGTAAAGTTAAGATAATTTTTTGTGAGCTGATAATAAATAACTTGCAGTCATTATTTGTAATCAAAAGATGAGAAGTTGAATTCACTGTTTTTGCCTGTATGATTGTAAGCCTGATAATCTTTTTGATTACAGGCTTAAAATGAAGATAAAAGTCCATATACAAATCATTGAAATGTTTGATTCAACTTGTTATTTTTCATTCTGAGATTTCAACTAGTCCATGAGGTCCCTGTGAATGGTTTTCTTGATGAATTAATGTTTCATGGTAATGTGCTTTCTGTAACAATAAAAAAATTTTAAGTATGTTTATTTGATTCTAAAAGAATATTATTCTTCAGTGTCACAGGTAATGTAAATCTACAACTATATAACTGAAGGACTTTTCTACAAGAAGGCATCTTTACTTAAGGAATTTGACTAATGTAGATAATGTAATAACAGGTACATTTAAAACATAGAGCCAAAAAAATAATCGTATTTGTGGGGAGGCTCCCCCCACAGGGTCCCTCCAACTGCCACAGATGAGAATAAGTCTACCAAGACATGATCTGCTTGGGGAGGAAAGGTGGCCAATCACTCAAAGGAGAAGGGCCAAGAGCCTTTTCTTCAATAGGCTTTTATTAGGTTCATTTTGCACAGGAATACAGGTAAAGCTCATTAATCATTGTCAGGCAGTAAGGATCAAACAATAGATAACCTACAAAGAACTCTGAGGGCCTATTTTGAGTCACGGTCAGATAGCTAAAGGGCCATAAAACTTTGAGGAACAAACTCACTTCTTGCTTGGACCCTTATCATTTAATTGAGAGCCTTCTAAACAAGGCAGGTTTCACAGGATTTTACATATTCTTTCTTAGGCCTGATAGACCTGGGGAACCCACCCTTTCCAGCACAGGGCTGCACTGCCCTCTGTCATTGTTTCAGGCTTAAGCCAGGCAGGGGAAGTAAGGAAGCCAAGAGATTAGGAGACTTCTTGCAGACAGAATGAGGACTCAGGCTTTGTCAAAGCTGAGGGGCAAGGGTCCATCATCCCCTTTTGCTGTAGTCCCCCAAGTCCTTCCTTGGGGCCTCCACATGATCCTGCCTGTGTTAGGTCACTCCCGCCTTGGGGACTCTTACCCATCATTGGCTAACTGACCAAGCATTGGGGGCCAGGTAGGAGCAGAAGTGGTGCACTTGCCAAGAAGAATAGCTTTGTCTCCTTAGTGGCTTCTAGTCTGAAGGTCGCCCACTCAGCCTTAGCCATGGGGGGTTTACAGCTTCTGAAACCAGTCAGGGTGGTTCCCAACACATATTTACTAGTTAAGTAAACAAAGACAATATAAATTTTACCTTTCCACCTCAAAAGGTAGTAATGTCTCAAAAAATTGAGTGATATATATGTACTTATTAAACAAAGCCAATTTCTTCCGTCAATCAAAATGAATAATTTCAAGGTCTCATTTTCAGCTAGATTATTTTAATATTTAACTACCTAAATGCCCCAATCATATTCTTTATAAATGGTTAGATTAGAATATTGCAGCTTTAATGATAATATTCAATTATGATAAAATGACTTTATTAATTGATGATCATATATCAACTCCTAAGGTAAATAATTTTTTTTTAATTTTTAAAGTTTTCAGGTATAAGTTAGTATAAAATCATTTGGACTGTTTGGAATTTTTTGAGGAATAAAAATTTATGATCCTTTTATTTGTACAAAGTTGTATGAATTTCTTTGTTACAAATTTATATTAAGTGACCAGTCTCTCTTACAAGGTCTGCATATATTGATAATCTATTGGTGTTATCTCTAAATAACCATTAAGATAATTAAAAATAGAAATATAATATAATTCTAACAGAATGATACAAGAAATGGCAATTATTGTTGACAGGCTTGGATTTTTACTTCAGATAGTTTATTTATGGCTTTGGTTCTATTCTACAACATGTACATTTTTTAAAAAGTGCAATTGATGACTCTCCAATATATTTGAAATAGGACCTTTTAAAGAAATAAGTCTTGCATCTCTATTTTCTGCATCCTTGAAAGAACACTCACAACTTTGTAATGAAAATGTCACTATACCAAATGTCACTATACCGAGGATGAAAACTAATACATTTAAGCATTACATGAGAGGTTTGTTTTAAGTTGAAAGTAACTATGAAGTATAAAACATCATCTAAACACAATTGTTGATTTCTGAAGCAACATTTCCTTTGTCTATAAAATCTTCCTAATAAATATTAGTGAACTAACATTCAGTTAGATAATCATTTTTTATGAAAAGCAATTTAAGATACATTACTGAATCTAGCTTAAGTATTTAACTTGTGTATTCCATACTCACAGGAAACAAATTGTATAGGGAACTTCTAAAAAGCATACAAACTGTAGTACTAACTTATTTAAATATAGCCATAAGCACCAAATACAAATATGTCTAGTAATACAAAATATGATGTTATACTTGGATAATTCATTCTTATTAATGTAAGAATACATCTGTCATTCATTGAATTGGTATGTTGAATTGAAAAGGACATATCTCATAATTTTTCTTATGCTATCAAGAGATAGCATGTGCTCAATTTAAATTTGAGTTTTGAATACATCATAACTTTTGAAAACAAAAACAAATACTGTAGTGACATTTAAAAAACTAATTGTGAAAGCCCATTTCAATTTTTATTTATGGTATTATGAATTTAAATAAAATAACATATGCAAAGCATATAGCATAGTCCTTTCTACATGACATTCACCCAATAAATAATGTTATAAAATTTATTATTCAAAAACCTAGGTCTAGCTGTCTTCAGAATTTACAATATTTCTGATGTTAAAAGTCAATACAGGACAATCTTAAATGACTTACATCATTATATGAGCTTCACATAAAGCATTGTTGTATGTATATGTGTATATATATACATATGATTTATTCTTATTATTTGGAAAATAAATCTATTTATTTTTATTATTATGTAATATATAATTTAATAACTATATCACAACTTATTTTTCTTCCAAGTTTTTGTCATTACAAATAAAATATCAATGAATATTCTTATACATGTATTATTGTAAACCGTATGATTGCCTATAGGAGAAGGGTAAATTAGAAAAGAGATGGCCTTTGATTATTGTTTAAAGATCTTTTTCCCTCAACACAACAATGAAGAATATGTGAGAAATGAGGAATATCTGCATCATAGAAAAGTTAAATCATATTTGAAGCTTCATCTGATCACTGGAGTAGCTAAAACAATATTAGAATAAACTTTTTTCCTATTGCCTCAGATTATATTGCATAAATGTTATTAAAACAAAAAAATAAATAAAGGTGAAAAAAAGCTAATATGGTACATACACAGTTTATTCCTTGACACTGCCATAGAGGTTCCAAAGACAACACTTCAAATCAAATACATTAATATATCTGCAGCAATGCATATGGATATCTACTCTAAGTGGGATAAGGCTGTATAAATAGCTTTACTTCATTTTGAATATGATTTTGCCACCATTTAGGTATGCAATAATTTTTAAAATCTTTTTATATATTGATTTGAGAGAGAGAGATTTGTTGTTTCACTTATTTATTCATTCATTGGTTGCTTCTTGTATGTGCCTTGACCAAGGATTAAACTGCAAACTTGGTGTATTGGGATGATGCTCTAACCAATTGAACTACCTGACCAGGCACTATACCAATTTTTTAAAAAATCTGATTTTCAGAGATTTTTGGATTTTGGAGCTGCAGTGAAGAAGTTGAGAACTGGTAATGTAAGGGTTGTAATGCAGTTGGACTAGGAAAATACTGCTGTATCAATATCAGAGGAATGAATGACTAATTTTGGAAACACAGAAAACTAATAATTATTTAATTAAGGAGGATTTACCTGACAATGTAACACATATAACAAATAACCATTTGAAAAATGTGTGAAAAAAATCAGTGGGACCTAAGGGAAAATAGTGTGTAGAATCAGAATAGATTTCATATGTGTAATTAGAACTTGGGCCTATTCAGTTTTAGGCCTATTCAGTTCTAGGCCCTCTCCTCATAGAATTCTGCATATCCTCTAATGATAATCTCATAGGTTATCACCTAAGTATAGATGTCATATAAATTTTATTGATGGTAGATACTTTACTTCTGAGTTGCAGACCCATATGTCCAACTGCACATTTCATATACCCTCTTGAATATCTTCAAAACCAAATTTATGATTCTATGCCCCCCTCCAAAAAACAACCAAGTTTTCTCTGTGAAGTGTATCACTATCCACATAGTCACTTAAGCCAGAAACTCAGGTAACAGTTTTAGTCAATTTCTAATGTCCCTGGAATCCATCTACACTAACCCTAGTACAGCAGCCCTTGTTTCCTGGACTCTCTCATTTTATACCTCTAAAATTCATCCAACCAAACTACTATGTCTGCTTCCTTGTGATAAAAAAAATAAGACAGTTTTATATAATAAAGGATTTCATAAAGGTCCTATTGGCTTCCCCAACCTCTAACACACTCTAAACTCTGCTCCCAGTTATTTCCTTTCAGTGCATTTTTCTCATCTCACTTCCTCCCACCAGGGTTTTTGCACATGCTGTTTCATCTCCCTACAATGCTTTTTTTTTTTTTTTCTGTGATCTGCCTCTAGTTTCTCCAGATTTAGCCCTGTCATTCCTTCTTCAGAGAAATTATCCCTAATTTCTGTCTAATCTTTTTCTACCTGCTCATAGTCATGTATATCTATCCTCTCTATCACTTATAGCACTTGAAACTTTACAGTCATTTGTGTGATGGTTTGGTTAAAAATAAGTCTCTTTCACCTTTCCATGAGTTCCTGAGGAGAAAGACTTTGCTCACCATATTTACCAGTCCAGGTGGCTAGGCTATATGAGCATACATATATTAAGTGAATGAATTAGTGAAATTAGTAGCAGAAACTGTCTTTCTTTCTTTCATTTTTTTCCAGAAACTGACTTTCATTTGAATGATTTGTTCCCATTTGTATGTGGGTCTTTATGCTTGATTTTGTGGCAACTTTTGATTTTATAGGGCTTATTACATCATGTTTTAATGATATGTTATCTATCTCTATTAGTAGACTATGAACTCTTTGGAGATTGGGTTATACCTGTTTTGTTAATAATTTTATTCCTAGAAGTTAGTAGCATGAATCCTAATGTGTGGTAAGCACTAGCAAATAGGAGAGATCAGACTACATAAACCACAGTTATGTAGCTGGTTTATGTAATTCTTTTAAATATATACATTTTACTGAAATACTAAAATAAAACAATTCAGTGCAGTAGATGGAGCTGGATTAATTGTAAGGGATTTGTAAGGGAATTCTAGACTTTATAGTGCAAATATGAGTCCTTGTGGAGTATAAACTTTTTTACTGCTAGGATATTATTGAATTAGGAAAACTCTGATTAATAGTATTCATGCCTCATAAAGTCTTTTAAGTGTGAGTCTTTTCTCAAAGATATACCATTGGAATTATCCAAATTCAATATTAAGATGGAAGGGCATATATTACAATCATATTTTATATTATTATCCATCAGATAACTTTGGATTATATAATACTCAGTTGAAATATGCTGACATGTATTCAGAAACCTAAGTAAAACTTTTGATAAACTGGGCCCTACTTTGTTCAATAGTTATATCTCAATCAGACAAGCTCAACTATATAATCTTAGGTTTAGTCAAGATGAGATTTATGGGTATATCATATCCAAAGACTGCTATAAAAAAAGATGTGAAGAAGTGAGTTATTAATCTTTACTACAGAACCTTAACAAATGTCATATGGCTTTTATGAGAAGATAGCTAGGAGGTAGTAGATTCATAAGTTCCCCAAAATAGATTTTCTATTATGTACCTGTGATATGGAACATAATTAATGATAATCTATTACTCACATGTAAAGTCCAAGCCTTTACTTCATTTATGAAATTCAAGCTTAGTACAAATTTAACAAAATTAAACACTGTTGCAGTGAATGGGATTGTCTTTCTTTTTGATGTGTGTATGCATTTAATACCAATGTATATATATTTATTTACTATCACCTCATAATATATTTAGAATAAATTTATTACTGGCTGAATATATTTCATTTATGTCCTTGCAGATAGTTTATACATGCTTACTAAGCAGGTACCCATGTTTGTTTGCTTAATTTGTTTGGCTAATCAAATTAATGATGGTAGAGTCTTGTTATTGGTATAATTGCTTATGTGATGTTTGCCATTGCATTTTAGTTTAAAGTTTCGAAAGGCTAGTACCAGAAGTTGTCTCATATCCTCCCAGGTCCTGTGCCCTCAGTTTAGATAAGTGGTCCTCAGGTGGATGGTGACACATGGGTCACACACCTTCTTTCTGGGAAAGAATGAATTTCCCTTGGGACTGGCTTTAAGAAAGAGCAAACTATTATTAATTGTTTACTGGGCAAATGTTGACAGAATTACCTGAGGGCTTTACCATCATCTTACACTTTCTTTAGCAAAAGATAACATTTTAAAGATGAAAAAAATATATACAAGCCTGCATAAACATGAATATATAACAATATTTAAGGAGATATAATACAAATATTGAATATGATATGTTCAACCTTATACATGGAAAATCACAGAGTTGGTGGAGTCCTCCAAAGTTTTTGTTTTTAGTACAACTATCCATTTGTTCTGAAAACTTCCTTATACAATATACCCTCTCCCTATTGTTATCCAATGGAAGGGATCTGAAACCCATGTTAAGAATTAGAACAGAAGACTAAAATGTAGAACACCAAAAAGTAAATTGGAGGAATGAATTCATGTATCTAGGAGCATAATTTGAAAACCACTATGTAAAAACCACTCCACCTGAGGACTCGAGGTCTTTCTAGTTAGCAGTGCTTGGCTGGTGCACATTACTCCTCAACTGTTTTACCTAGCAGGAAATTTTAAATTCAAATTCAAATAGGACCACATAATATTTTTTTAGTATCAATTAACTTTTAACTAAATATTTATCAATTTATAGAGTAGAAAATTTCTAAAACTGATCTAAACTCTATGATTAAAAAAACATCATCAGACGTCTGATACTCTAAATTGTATTCTTTTGCTTCAACTGCTGTTGTCAAAGAATGAAGTCTGACTTTTCTCTGTGGTATTATGCCACTTTCTCATGGAGCTCCATCAAATCTCTCAAAAGGCAGAATTCCTATATCTAGTCTAGTCCAAGAACAGGAATAGAGAAATGAAAACAGTAAAAACCACAGATACATACATTTTATATTTGTGATTTTGATTTCCCAATGATTATGTTTTCAGTACTCTAGAACATGATATTTTTCTTCCTGACCACCTCTTTTCCTTTAGCACATGGTACTTGTAGGAGTTTGTGAGATTATAATTTTAAAAAAAAATTACTTCAGATTACCCATTAAGCATATTGTTCCAGTTCTCTTATTAAAGGGTCTAAGCATTTTAATAGCTCACCAATATATATATTTCTTTTTTTTTAATTTATTGAGGTAACATTGATTACAAAGATTATATATAATTCAGACATACACTATTGCAATATATCATCTGTATATTATATTAATCCTCTTCTGTTACCATATATTTGATCCTGTTTATCATCTTAAATCTGCCCACCTCCTTTTGCCTCTAGTATCCACAATTGTATTTCTAATTTTTTAAAAGGCCAACATCTCTTTATCAGAATATGGATATCAAACTACATTTGAATCATATTTTTTGAAAAGACTTTTTAAAGAAGGATTTTAAGATAGAGGTATAGATAGATATACCGTGCCTTCTTGAACAACCAAAAGAAGGACAACAACAAATTTCAAACCAAAAAAGAACCAGAATTGCCAGAAAATCAAACTATATGGAAGTCTGACAACCAAGGAGTTAAAGAAGAAACATTCACCCAGACCAGTAGGATGGGTGCAGATGGGCATCCCAGGTGGAGAGGATTTGTAGCAAGGTGGAGGCAGCTGGTAGAGTGGGTGGTCCCATATTTGCATGTGGATAAACCAGGAGGAACAACTTGGGGTGAGATAGACTGTACAACCCAAGGTTCTATTGTGGGGAAATAAAACCTCAAACCTCTGACTGAAAACACCTGTGGGGGTTGTGGCAGTGGGAGAAACTCCCAGCTTCACAGGAAAATTCATTGGAGACATTTGCAGGGTACTAGAACGTACACAAACCCACCCATCTGGGAATTGGCACTAGAATGGCCCAATTTACTTGTGGGTAGCAGAGGAAGTGACTGAAAGCCAGCAGAGAGCCCAGCTAGCTCATTGTTTCCTTTTGCATCCCTCTCCTATATACATCACCACAACGCAGTGACATGAGTTGCCCAGCCCTGGTGAATACCTAAAGTTCCCGTGCTTACTATGTAACAGGCATGCTGAGACCAAAAAAAAAAAAAAAAAGGCCCAAATAAAAGAACAGATCAAAGCTCCAGAAAAACATACAACTAAGCAATGACAAGATAGCCAACCTATCAAATGCACAACTCGAAACACTTGTAATCAGGATGCTCACAGAAATCGTTGTTTATGGTTGCAAAATAGAAGAGTGAAGGCTATGAAAAGTGAATTAAAGAAAAATGCACAAGTTACCAACTGTGAAGGGAAGGAAAGTGGGACTCAAATCAATAGTTTGGAGTATAAGGAGAAACTAAATATTCATCCAGAATTGAATGAAGAAACAAGAATTCAAAAATATGAGGACAGGATTAGGAACCTCCAGGAAAGCTTTAAATGATTCAAAATCTGAATCATAGGGGTGCCAGTAGAAAAGGAAGAGCAAGAAATTGGAAATTTATTTGAACAGACAAGGAAGGAGAACTTCCCTAATCTGGCAAAGGAAATAGACTTCCGGGAAGTCCAGGAAGCTCAGAGAGTCCCAAAAGAGGTGGACTCAAGGACGAACACATCAAGGCACAAAATAATTGCATTACCCAAGATTAAAGATAAGGAGAGAATCTTAAAAGCAGCAAGAGAAAAGGAGACAGTTACCTACAAAGCAGTCCCCATCAGGCTATCAGCTGATTTCTCAAAACAGACCTGGCAGGCCAGAAGTGGCTGGAAAGAAGTATTTCAAGACATGAAAGGCAAAGACCTATATACAAGATTATTCTATCCAGCAAAGCTTTCATTTAGAATGGAAGGGCAGATAAAGTGCTTCCCAGATAAGGTCAAGTTAAAGGAGTTCATGATCACCAAGCCTTTATAATATAAAATGTTAAATGGAGTTATCTAAGGAAAAGAAGATCAAAAGCTATGAACAGTACAATGACAGCCAACTCATAACTATCAATAACCGAACCTACAAAAAACTAAGCAAACAACTAGAACAGGAATAGAATCATAGAAATGGAGATCAAATGGAGGGTATCAGCATGGAGGGAGTCGGACAAGAATGAGGGAAAAGGTACAGGGAATAAGAAGCATAAATAGTAGGTGCAAAATAGACAGAGGCAGGTTAAGAATAGTATAGGAAATGTAGAAGCTGAAGAACTTATATGTACGACCCATGGACATGAACTAAGGGGGCAGGAATTGCAGGTGGAAGGGAGGGTGCAGGGCAGAGGGGAATAAAGGGGGGGGGACACATATGATAGCATAAGCAATAAAATATATTTAAACAATTAAAAAAGGATTTTTAAAATTTATTTTTGGAGAAAGAGGAAGAGAGAGAGAGAAATCGATTTGCAAGAGAAACATTCATCAGTTGCCTCTCACCTACCTCCAACTGGGGATCTGGCCCAAAACTCAGGCATGTGCTCTACCTAGGAATTGAATCTGTGATTTTTCAGTTTGCAGGCTGGCACTGAATTTACTGAGCCACACCAGCCAGGGCCTAAAAAGTTAAACTTTTCTAAGCTCAGTTTTTTATTTTTGTAACTTAAAATAATGGATCTTTAAGTAAAAAAAAGATGTGATTTTATCTGAAGTCTAGTGAGACAATTGATAGTGAGGTAATGATCTAACCAGGTGATCTTTTGGGTTTGTATATCCAAGTACAGAATCTGCATGATAATTTGGCTCGGAAAACACTGCTGTCTCTGCCTGTGTAAGTACTATCAAAGGATCAGTCAGATGAGAACCAAATTATGTATTTGGACTTTTTTCTTGAGCTGACTTACACTATTCTTTGGACCTTTGATCAAGAATAAATATAATGGATGTGATAGTGCATGGTCCAGATTATCCTCTTCATGACTGAAACATCCTTGCCTTTGCCTGCATAATCTTGCTTTCCTCACCCTACTGTGGCTCAGGTTCTGACAGCACCTGCTAATAAAGTCAGAGTACATTTCCTAGATCACTTAACTTATGACAATGAATGTATATTTTTATATTTAAAAATATGGGCATATGAAGAATTTCATTGCATATTTGTAAAAGTTGTTGAAATTTTGCTCATATGTCTTTGAAAACATCAAAAAGCCTAGTTTATAAATTTACATACTATTCTTAAAAATGATTTTCTCTCTTTAGAACTGGTATAAAAAATCATCAGTCAGATGCATATTAGATTGAATCAGATGGAACTGAAATTCTGTAGGTCAAAAATGGTCAAATATCTGCCTTTTCACAAGTTCTAACCTAATAATTAAAAAAAAATTCATTTTCCTTGGCTGACAGGATGCTCATGGGCAAATTGTATACACAATTACAAATTAATTTTTCCACCTACATTTTCTGGTATAAATAACTCTCACCACATTCACCCTTCTTATTTATGTACAATGTTTCAGAAAACAGGGAGACTAAAAATAAATTATTTTAAGTGAAATAAAACAGATTTCTGCACATAGAAAAAATCTTTTATTTCAACTGACCACCATTATATTTAGTTTACAATAGCAGAGTGACAATGTTGAGATATAATTCAGAGTTCTGGAAGTATGATACTTATGGTCAAACTGTGATATTTTAATGAACCAAATAATCTATAGCTGCTTCAGTCTTCTAGATTAGGACTGATATTCTGATTATAGTTCATCTGTTCCTCTTGTGGATTCCCAAAGCACTTTGTGTTCACGATAGTCAGTTTGTACTTTGATGACTCATTTATTCAATCATTCATTGAATACATACAGACATATATTTAAAAAATGTTTATGTATTGATTTTTTAGAGAGGGAAAAGGGAGAGGATAGGAGGGAGAGAGAGAGAGAGAGAGAGAGAGAGAGAGAGAGAGAGAGAGAGAGAGAGAGAGAAATTTGTTGTTCCACTTATTTATGCATTCATTGGTTGATTCTTGTATGTACCCTGACTGCAGGGGGATTGAACTTGCAATCTTGGTGTATCTGGAAAATGCTCTAACCAACTGAGCTACCCGAACAGGGCTTAGGTACATATTTTAAAGAGCACACTCTGTACCATTATCTGGGGTATGCATAGGAAATAATGGCAGTATAGCAGCCAGCAAGATAAACACAGTGCTTGCTCTTTAAATCACATATGTTTCTTCCCTGTCTAGACTATGACTAGACTGCAAGTTCTTTGAAAGCAGACACTCCAGT
Organism: Tonatia bakeri; assembly: GCA_004024845.1. NCBI lineage: Eukaryota > Metazoa > Chordata > Mammalia > Chiroptera > Phyllostomidae > Tonatia > Tonatia bakeri. Next base: position 22,115 of record PVIA01003947.1, read on the forward strand.
TATGTCTTTTCTGCCTTAAGTGTATCACTCTGCAAACATGCTGGGCACTCAAAACATATTTCTTACATGCATGAATAAATGAACAGTAACAGTCTCTTGTTTCATTTACTCCATCCAACCAAATGCTAGGTCCTTCAGTAAACAAATGCAGTGGATAATTTTGTGAATGCATCTTTAGATTTCAGGCAATTTAAAAGTATTTTAAAATGGCTGTGTATGATCTTAACTGATATTTACACCTAGTTGTCTCATTTTTCTATTGGTCCATGACTGGAAAAGAACAGAGAATTTTCTGGGGAGTAGTTTAATCACATTCCACTGATTTTTTCTGTGCTTCACTAAGTTTTTTAGACTCTTTTTACTTAGTTTGTGGGTGCTATATAGGTTGGGTCCAAGACACTCTTTACTTTTGCCTGCTAAACATTTAGAATTCCCTATAAATAACCAATAAATTTAGGCAGAATTAGAGGTGTTTTCATCTTATATTTCAGTTTGTCTCTGTATAGAGTGATCTAAAGAGGTGATGGTAGTCTTCCTTTGAGAAAAGAAGATATTTTTGTGAGTTCCTTTTCACAACTAATTCTGTGACTATCTCCCAACTTTTTGTCTTCTTTCTTTTTTTATATATTTTGTTAGCCAAACTCAATTATATAATGTTTTTTAAACTTTTATTATTGTTTTTCAATTACAGTTGTCCCCATTTTCCTCCCATTACTCCCCCTTTCCTACCCATCCCCATCTCCCACATTCAATTGTCTACCCACCTGCTGGTGTCTGTCCATGGGTCTTTCATACATGTTCTTTGATGATCCTTCCCCTTCTGTCCCCGTTACATCTCTGTCCCCACTCTGGTTACTGTCTGATTATTTTTTTTTTATTTCCATGTCTCTTACTCTATTTTGCTCATTTGTTTGTTTTGTTCATTATGTTCCACTTATAGGTCAGATCATATGGTATTTGTCTTTTACCACCTGGCTTAGTTCACTTAGCATAATGCTGTATATTTGCATCCATGCTGTCGTGAAGGGTAGGAGTTCCTTCTTTCTTTCTGCTGTGTAGTATTCCATTGTGTTAAATGTACCACAGTTTTTTGATTCACTGATGAGCACTCAGGCTGTTTCCAGCACTTGGCTATTGTACATAACACTGCTATGAACATTGGGGTGCATAGGCTATTTTGAATTGGTGTTTCAGGGTTTGTAGGGTATAATCCTAGCAGTGGAATTGCTGGGTCAAAAGGCAGTTCCATTTTTAGCTTTTTGAGGAAATTTCATATTGTTTTCCAGAGTGGCTGTACCAGTCTGCATTCCCACCAACAGTGCACTAGGGTTCCCTTTTCTCCACAACCTTGCCAGCACTTGGTGTTTGTTAATTTGTTTATAATGGCCATTCTGAATGGTGTGAAATGGTATCTCATTGTGGTTTTAATTTCCATCTCTCTGATGGCTAGTGATGCTGAGCATCCTTTCATTCATCTATGGGCACTCTGTGTGCCTTTCTTGGAGAAGTATCTGTTCAGGTCCTTTGCTAATGTTTTAAAAATGATTTTATTTATTTATTTTTATAAAGAAGGGAAGGGGGAGAAAGAAAAGAAGAAAAACTTCAGTGTGTGGTTGCCTCTTGTGTCCCCCCTACTGGGGACCTGGTCCACAACCCAGACACGTGCCCTGACTGGAAATCAAACAGGCGACCCTTTGGGTCACAGGCAGGTATTCAGTCCACTGAGACACACTAGCCAGGACCCTTTTTCCATTATTTAATTGGATTATTTGTCTTCCTGCTATGGAGTCATGCGAGTTCTTTATATATTTTGGTGATCAAACTTTTGTCCAAGGTATTATTGGCAAATGCATTTTCCCATATGTTTCATTCCCTTTTTATTTTTCTGATGTTTTCTTTAGCTGTGCAGAAGCTTTTTAATTTGAGAAGTCCCATTTGTTTATTCTTTCCTTTATGTCCCTTGTTCTATGGGACATATCAGTGAAAATATTGCTGTGTGGAATATCTGAGATTTTCCTGCCTGTGTCCTCCCCTAGGAATTTTACGGTGTTGTGACTTATGTTTAAGTTTTCTATTCATCTTGAGCTTATTTTTGTGTATGGTGCAAGTTGTTGGTTGAATTTCATTTTTTTTTTTAATGTAGCTGTCCAGATCTCTGAACACCACTTGTTGAAGAGGCTGTTTTTACTCCATTTTATGCTCCTGCCACATTTGTCAAATATTAATTGACCCTAGAGACATGGGTTTATTTCTTGGCTCTTTATTCTGTTTCATTTTACTATGTGTCTGTTCTTATGCCTGTACCAGACTGTTTTGATTACAGTGGCCTTGTAATATAGTTTGATATAAGGTATCATGATCCCTCCTACTTTGTTCTTCTTTCTCAAAATTGCTGTGCTTATTTGGAGTCTTCTTTTGTTCCACATAAATTTTTGACATGTTTGTTCTATATCTGTGAAATATGTCATTGGAATTTTTAATAGGAATTACGTAGAATCAATAAATTACTTTGGGTAGTATGGACATTTTAATGATGTTAATTCTTCCAATCCATAAGAATGGTATATGCCTCCATTTATTTAGATCTGCTAAGTGTCCCAGTTGGGTGCGTGAGCAAGTGGGCTTACTTCCCACCTACATCACTGCCATTTTCTCTTTTCTTTTAACTTTATTTTTTTTATTGTTGACACTTATTTTTATTAAAGTAAGATGTCCTCATTTTAATTTTTTTGCATTAGAGATTTCCTTCCTTTTGTCTCCAATGCATAGGGCCATCTCCTCCCAACACCTGATTTATAACCATTTTCTCTTCCAATTATTTTTCAAACTCTTGTTTTGTGGAAAAAATAAAAATTTTAATTTGTTGTATACATTACTTAGTCAATATGTTTAATGTTAAGGAAGGCAGGCTCTGTATTCTGGATTCATCCCTTACTTGAGGAGTGATAACTGGCATGGCACTTAACCTCTAAGTCTCAGTGACTTCATCTATATGCTGCAATGGAAATACTAGTGATACCTATCTCCTAAGGTTGTAACAAGGATAAAATGAAGTAGTGTGGGTAAATTGTTCAGCACAGTGTCTGATATCTGTTGCATACTTTTACCATGATTGTTGCTTTTGCCATAGGTGATATTAATACTGCCATAGATGGAAAACTTCTCAGGCCCTGGGATCACATCTATGACTTCTCTTGTATTCTTGATATAACACAAAATACAAGTGCTCTAACGAAGACTTTTACAGTTGGTGGATGAAAAGTGAAAAATGAATTAGCTAATGTTATTCATTCTGATTCAACATACTTTTCTTATAAGAGATACTTGCCATTTGTAGATACAACATATATTTTAGTGTTCATTTATACTGTATAAATGATACAGATTTGTGAATATGAAAATGTATTTATAATGTATATTTTTAAATGTATACAGATTAAGAATAATTAATTTAAAATTTAGGCTAATCGAAACAACTACCTAAAAATACCCATGACATTTTAATGCAATGTTATTTTACAACTTTAAAGTTTATAGCATTATAATTAGTAATATGTATACTATTTATTACCAATCTTAATCTTTTTTATATGACTGAAAAATTATTTTATACTAGTGAAGTTAAAATGATAAAACTGTCAGCATAGCAGAATTAAGCTAAAGTAACTACTACAATATCATACCCCAAACCATCTAATTTAAGTGTAAAATACTTTGTAAATGCCATTTATCTGGGCTAATGCATATTAAGGGCTTTAAGGAGTAGTTTATGTAGTGGAAATAAAAAATAAGCACTGTGCAGCAATCTTTACTATTGTTTAACATGAGTAAAATATTAAATAGGTTTATATATAGGTCACTTGAGGAAAGTGTATCCATATCACAGCATAGTTAATGGGTATCCATAACTATGATTATCCATATACATGGGACTGGCAGACAATATTACTTTCTGATGTTTTTAAAGGGAAAACTTGAAAATGCTTATAATTGTCTTCATATAAATAATGGTATATTGTTAACTATGATAGCTAGACTGAAGATTCAGAGCACTTTAAGCCTGTGTTTTGAAAAAGGAGTTTCAAAATATCAGACAGTTATTTAGTTGGTTATTTTTTTTTCTGTATGCTTTTTTGCCATTCATAATGACTCTGCCAAAGTGTTGTTGTTATATGATTTCACTAGTAGGTGGAATCTAATGAACAAACTAAACGAACAAGCAAAATAGATACAGACTCAGAGAAGAGGCTGATAGCTCTTGGTGGGAGTTGGGGGTGGAAGGGTCAAGCGAAAAGGAAAAAGGACTCATGAACATGGACAACAATGTGGTGATTGTGTGGCAGAGCAGGGTATGGGTGAGTACATGGTACTTTAAAAATTATAACACAAAATAAATTAAAAAATAAAAATAAATATGGAAGGTTTTAGCAATAAGAGTATTAAAATATTAAAATAAACTAAGTATAGAAACTTTGGAAAATGTAGAAAAGTGAAAACAATCACCTAGATTTTCACCACCCATAAAGAATCACATGTAATATTTAGTATAAATATGAGGTCTGTCTAGAAGCTATCCAGCCATGTAATATGAAAACTAGAGACATCTATTGAAGAAGATACAAGATATAAGAAACAATGTACATGGAACAATGATGCCTCAGTCCATTTCAAAGAAAGCACCTTGGGACCTCACACTGTTCTCCCAATTGCCATCAGTTGCCCCATAATATTTTCCTGAATTTCGTCAATGCTCTGAAAGGTCTTCTCTTTCAGAGTTGATTTTAATTTGGGGAAAAGCCAGAAGTCACAGAGCACCAGATCTGGGCTGTAGAGTGCCTGAGTCAACTGGATGACTTGATGTTCTACCAAAAACCTCTGCACACAACATGATGTATGAATAGGTACATTGTTGCAATGAAGCTGCCAATCACCAGTTGCCCACAGCAGAGGCCTCCTGAATTATTCGAATAGTTTTTGCAGAGGAATGTTTAAGCTTAACACAAAATTTGATGCAAATTTATTGCTCTACTCAGTCATTTTGAATGCAATGTCCACACAGCACACATGCTCACTCAACAGCATGTACAGCCCCCACTGATTAGTACAGTGAAGTCATCATTGTTCATGCATGTGCATCCCAGACCACTCTCACTGGCTGCCAGGTTTTACCAGTGTTGTACAAACCATTCCCATTATATTAACAACGATTGAACTTTTTCCAGAAAGAATATATTATCCAGGAGGAAAATCACTACTTATATATGTATTCCAAACTTTGTTTTAGTTGCATGTAATTTTGAAGGTTACATGGTTAAAAACATGGTTAGCACTTAATACATTTTAGTAAACTTTAGATCATAAATTTGAGAGCAACTATGTTATAGTGATTATTGTCATAATTCAGTTGTTGAAAACAGAAGTTTGAAATGTAATATGATGCTACATTTTGCAATATTTTGGTTTCTATTTTTAGGTCCCCCAGTACCTGGAAACTCCTGGGAGGACTCAGGTACAGAAAGTCCAGAAACAGCAAGTAAAACCCTTCATGACACTTGACCACCAGATTGTCAACCAGACTTTTAAACAGTCCTACCCTCCAACACAAAGTAGTGTGCTTGTGGTACAGCCTGGACACTCACCTCCCAAGAGTGACATTGTCCTGGCTGGAGATCCACTCACCAAATTGCTAACTCTTGGGAAAGAAGATGACAATGTGGAATGGCATGTATGTCTAATAGCTGCTTATGAAAATATATAATGAGCTTTTGAAAAAAAGGCATTCAAAGAAATTAAAGTTGATATTTTTATAGTAAAAATCTAAACCCAAATTCATTTAACAAAAGATGTCTTATTTTTTTAAATTTGTAATAATTTATATACATATTAATTATACATAAAACTATAAAAATTCATTTCAATACTCATTTCAGTTATGTATCAATGTAAGACAAAATAATCACTAACAGTAATATATGTGAAGAAGATTTAGCTTTTTGGTGTGGCATGGAAAGTTCTTTGTTATAAAAAATAATAATTAAAAAAATTTCTTTTGTAAAACAAACTTCAGCTAAGAGTCAAGCACACTTCTCAAGTAGAGTATTTACTAACCACTGCATGACTTATGGGTCCATTGCCCATACTGGAACTGACTCTCACCACTTTGCTGACAATAAATCAAAAATTTATTCTGAAGTTATTTGGGTTTTATTGATACAAATGAAATACTTAGTTACGGGACCTACATGTAGACCCTGTATAGTGATCATCTTCATTAATAAAGTTTTTTTTCTTTAGTTTCAGGTGTACAACACAGTGGTTAGACAATTTTATAATTTAAAAATTGTTCCTGCTAATATTTCCAGTACTCACCTGGCACTATGCACAGTTATTTACTATATTCCCTATGCTGTAATTTAGATTCCTGTGACTATATTGTAATTACCAATTTGTACTTCTTAATTTCTTCACCTTTTTTAACCAATCTTCTACCCCACATCTCTTCTGGCAACAAATATTTTGTTCTTTGTACCTGTGAGTCTGTTTTTGTTTTGTTTATTTATTTTGTTCTTTAGATTAATATGTAAGTGGAATAACATGATATTTGTATTTTTCTGACTGACTTATTATATTTAGCATAATACCCTTTACATCCAATCATACTGTGGCTAATGGTAAGATTTCATTATTTTATTAATGATCCAGTAATATTCCATTGTATATATGTACCACTACTTCTTTAGCCAGTCATCTATTGGTAGGCACTTGGGTTGCTTCCATATTTTGGCTATGGTAAATAATGCTGCAGTGAACATGGGGGGTGCATATGTTCTTCCAAATTAGTGTTTTTGGATTTTTGGGGGGTATATACCCAGAAGTGGAATAACTGGGTAGTAAGGCATTTCCACTTTAAACTTTTTGAGGAACCTCCATACTGTTTTTCATAGTGGCTGCACTAGTCTGCATTGCCACCAACAGTACACGAGGGTTCTTTTTTCTCTACATCCTCAGCAACACTTGTTTGTTGATTTATTAAAGATAGTCATTCTGCCATGGCTTGTGTGACTTGGTTGGAGGATAGACCCATAAACAGAAAAGTTGCAGGTTTAATTCCAGCTAGGGCACATGCCTGGATTGCCAGTTTGGTCACTGGTCAAGGCATGTGAGAGGCAGCTGATTGGTGTTTCTCTCTCACATCAGTATTTTTCTCCCTCTATCTCTCTCTCCCTTTCCCTGTCTCTAAAATCAATAAGCATGTCCTCAGGTTAGGGTAAAAAAATGATAACCATTTTTACAGGTGTGAGGAAATACCTCACTGTGATTTTAATTTGCAGTGATGTTGAGTGTCTTTTCATATATCTATTGTCCATCTGTATGTCCTTTTGGAGAAGAGTTTATTCAGGTTCTCTGCTCATATTTAATTGATTAGGTTTTTTTTTTTTGGTGTTGAGTTATGTGAGTTAACCTGAGTTTTTTATATTAACTCTTTATCGGATGTATCATGGGCAAATATCTTTCCTCCATTCAGTAGTTTAGTTTTTTTTTTTTTCATTTTGTTGATGGTTTCCTTTGCTGGGCAAAAACTTTTTAGTTTGACATAGTTCCATTTGTTTCTATTTTCTTTTGTTTTCCTTGCCTGATCTGATGTATCAGAAAAACTATTGCTGAGGGAAATGTCACAGATTTTACTGTCTTCTAGGAGTTTTATGGTTTTTATTCTTACATTTAAGTCTATAATTCATTTTGAGGTTTCTCTTGTATATGGTCTAAGAAAGTGGTCTGGTTTCATTTTTTGCATGTATTCATCTAATTTTCCCCAAACCATTTATCAAATAGACTGCTTTTATGCATGTATGTTCTTGCTTCCTTTGTGAAATATGTATTAATTAACCATATAGGTGTGAGTTTATTCCAGGTCTCTCTATTCTATTGCAATGATCTATGTGGCTCTTTGTACAACATTATCACGCTATTTCGATTACTAGCCTTGTGGTATAGTTTGATATCAGGCGGCATGATGCTTCCACCTTGCTCTTTCTCAAGTTTGCTGTAGCTATTTGAAATCTTTTGTGGTTCCACATAAATTTTTGGGTTATTTATTCTAGTTCTGTCACATATATCATTGGCATTTTGATAGAGATTGTGTTGAATTTAAAGACTGCTTTAGATTATATATACATTATAATTACATTAATTCTTTCTATGCAAGTACATGATATATGTTTCTATTTATTTTGTCTTATTTTATTGTAATCTTCAAATCCGATACTTTTCTGAGTACAAGTCTTTTACCTCCTTTTAAAAATTTGTTCCTAGGTATTTTTTTCTTTTTCGACACAATTGTAAATGGAATTGTTTCCTTAGTTTCCCTTTTTGATAGTTTATTATCTAAGAAATAGAAGATCAAAAACTATGAACAGTAAAATAACAACAAACTCATAACTATCAACAACTGAACCTAAAAAACAAAACCTAAGCAAATCACTAGAACAGGCACAGAAGCAGAAATGATCTCAAGGAGGATTTTCAGTGGGATAGGGGAGGGGAAGAATGTGGGGGTACAGAGAACAAGAAGCATAATTGATGGGCATAAAATAGACAGAGGAAGGCTAAGAATAGAGAAGCCAAAGAACTTATATGTACAAATCATGGACATGAACTCAGTGGGGGGGCAGGCGGGAATGCTGGAGGGCAGGGAGTGGTGCAGAGTGGAGGGGGGATAAAGGGAAGAAAAAATAGAGAAAAATGTTATAGTATAATCAATAAAATGTACTTAAAAATGCAAATAATATCTGAATATTTATGTTTTATCCTACTACATGACTAAGTTCATTTATCAATTCTAGTTTTTTGGTGGAATCTTTAGGGTTCTTTATATGAAGCATCATGTCACCTGCAAATAATGACAATTTTGTCATTTGCTTTCCAATTTGGATGCCTTTTATTTCTTCTACTCACCTGATTTCTGTGACCAGAACTTCCAGTGGTCTGTGAAAGTGAACATGCTGTGTAGTTTATGATTTTAATTGATATACATTTAGTTTTTTCCCATTAAATATAATATTAGCTGTAGATTTGATATATAGCTTTGGTTATGTTGAAGTATGTCCCCTGTATTCCCACTTTGTTGATAGTTTTTATCATAAAGAGGCACTGGGTTTTGTCAAATGATTTTCTACATCTATTGATACAATCATAAGATTTTTGTCCTTTAATTTTTTATGTGTTGTATCACATCAATTGACTCATGGATATTGTACCAACCTTGCATCCCAGGAATAAATCCTTTTTGATAATGTTTTTTTGATATTTTTGATGCATTGCTGAATTCAGTTTGCCAATATTTTGTTGAGGATTTTAGCATCTATGACCATCAGGATATTGGTCTATAATCTTCTTTCTTAATAGTGTTTATACCTGGTTTTGGAATTAGGATAATGCTGGCTTTGTAAAATGGCCTTGGGAATATCGTTTTCTCCTGAGCTTTTTGGAATAGTTTGAGAAGGAGAGGTGTCCTTTGAGTGTTTGGTAATATTCACCTGTGTAGCCATCTGGTCTGGAACTTTTCTTTTTTGGGAGGTTTTTTTTTATTATTATAGCTATGATTTTGTTTCTTAAAATTGGTCTTTTCAGCTTTTTTGTTTTTTCTTGATTCAATTTGGAAGATTGTATGTTCTAGGAATTTATCCATTTCATCCAGATTGTTCAATTCATTGCCATATGATTGTTTATAGTATTTTGTTAAAATTCTTTGTATTTCTATGGTGTCAGTTGTTACTGTTCCTTTTATTTTTTGTTTTATTTGGGTGCCCCCCACTCTCTCTCTCTCACACTTTTTTTCTGATGAGTCTGACTATAGGTTTACCATTCTATTTCAAAGAACCAGCTCCTGGTTTCATGAAACTTTTGTATTGTTTTTTAGATTCTATTTTGTTTACTTTCACTCTGATCTTTATTATTTCCTGACTTCTACTTACTTTGGGCTTTGTTTCTTGTTGTTTTTCTAGTTCTTTTAGGTATAAAGTTACATTATTTATTTGAAATTTTTCTTGTTTCTTCAGGTAGGCCTGTACTGATATGAATTTTTCTCTTAGGACTGATTTTGGTGGGCCCCATAACTTTTTAGATTGTTGTATTTTCAGTTTTGTCTCAAGATATCTTTTATTTCCTTTTTGATTTCATTATTAACCCATTCATTGTTTAGTAACATGTTATTTAGCTTACATATGTTTGTATGTTTTTTAGTTTTGTTCGCTTTAGATAATAAAATTTTATTTAATTTTTCTATTATTCTATTATAGTTGTCTCAATTTTTCCACATTGTTTTCCCCTAACCCTAACCTACACTCCCAACCCCACAGGCAGTCTCTACCCTGTTGTCCATGTCTATGGGTCCTTTATACATCCTCCTTGACTAGACCTTTGATTTCTAGTTTTCTACTATTGTGGTCTGAGTAGATGTTTGATATGATTTCAGTCTTAAATTTATTGAAACTTGTTTTGTATCCTACCATATGGTCTATCTTGGAAAATGTTCAATGTGCATTTTAAAAGAATGTGTATTCTAGCCCTGGCTGGCATAGCTCAGTGGAATGAGTGTGGGCTGCGAACCAAAGCATCGCAGGTTCGATTCCCAGTCAGGGCACATGCCTGGGTTGCAGGCCACAGACCCCAGCAACCGCACATTGTTGTTTCTCTCTCTCTCTTTCTCCCCCACCATCCCTCTCTAAAAATAAATAAAATCTTAAAAAAAAGAATATATATTCTGATGTTTTGGGGTAAAATACTCCATAGGTATCATTTAAATACATTGATCTAGTGTGTCATTTAAGGTCATTGTTTATTTATTTTATTTCTAGAAGATCTATCATTTGAGTCAATAGTGTGTCAAAATCCCCTACTATAACTGTATTACTGGCAGTCTGTCTTTTTATGGCCATCAAGTTTTGCTCTACATATTTAGGTGTTCTTCTGTTGGGGCATAAATATTTACAATCTAGTTGGATTGATTCCTTCATCATTATGTAATGGCCTTCCTTGTCTCTTTTTATAACCTTTTTTTAAAAGTCTATGTTGGTTGATATAATTATTGCTACCCCAGCTTTATTTTCATTTCCATATGCATGAAGTATCTTTTTCTATCCCTTTACTTTCAGTCTGTGCATATTTTGTATTCTGTGATGGCTCTCTTGAAGGCAGCATATGTGTGGATCTGTTTTCTTTTTTACTCAGCCACCTATGTTATTTTGATTGGAGCATTTAACCCATTTATATTTAAAGTGATTACTGATAGGTACAAGTTTATGCTATTTTATTCTTTTAAGCTATGTTCCTCTTTTTCTTGCATGTGAAGCTCATTATTTTTCCTTCAATTTTAAATGACAGCCTTGCTGGGGAGACTAATCTTGATTGTAAGTCCTTGCTTTTCTTCACTTTGAATATTTGTTGATGTGGGCCTCTTTGGGTTAATCTTGTTTGGGACTCTCTGTGCTTCTTGAACTTGTGTGTTTATTTTTTCACCAGGTTAGAAAAGTTTTCAGTTATTATTTCTTCAAATAGTTTTTCAATCCTTTGATCTCTCTCTTGTCCTTCTGGAATTCTTATTATGTGGGTGTTGTTATGCTTCATGTTCTTCCAAAGGTCCCTCACACTATCCTATTTATTTATTTTTTTCTTTTTGCTGCTCTAATTGGATTTTTTTGCTACTTTGTCTTCCAAATCACTCATTCAGACTTCTGTTTCATCTAGTCTGTTTTTGATTCTTTATTTTAATTATTCAATTTTTCATTTCTGAATGGTTGATTTTTTATGGTTGATGTCTTTTTATTTTGCTTACTTAATATATATTATTTTAAGTTTTCACTGAGTTCATCTATTCTTCCCCTAAGTCTCTTGAACACCTTTTATTACCATTGTTTTGAACTTTGTTTCTGGTGAAATACTTGCCTTCATTTTGTTTAGTTCATTTTCTGGAGATTTCTTCTGTTCTTTCATTTGGAGCCTGTTTATTTGTCTCTTCATTTTGGATATCTCTGTATTTGTTTCTGTGTATCATATACATCTGGTATGTTTCTCAGTCTTGGTATGGTTGTCTTAGGTAGTAGGTACCCTATGGGGCTCATTCATATAGTCTTCCTGGTCACCTGAGCTAGGTACTTTCGGAATGTCTTTTGTGTGGGTTATGTAAGCCCTTCTGTGGTAGTTGTGTCTTGGTTGTTTTTGGTATGTCTGTGGATTGGGTTTTCTCTCAGGCTGGCTGACTGTGAAGATTGATCTGAATCACATTGTACAAGCCGCTATGTAGGACAATACTCCATGGAGTGAAATGAACCCCAGCAGTGTCTGGTGTCTGCTGAGATTTTCCCTTTGTATGTGCCACTTGTGGAGCTAATTGGGTCATGCTCTGATGTGGTCTGAAGTCTGCCTGATGGTGCATGTGTAGGTTCTGGGGCCTCTTGGGAGGGACAATGGTGGAAGTTAAGTCAGATACTGCCTGTGACTGGCCCTGGGCTACCTGTTAGAAGCTGCAAAGCAATTTACAGTTTTTGGCTACCTTTGCTGTGCCTGGTTGCACATGGGAAGAGCCAAGATTCATACCATGACTGGATTCAACCAGCCCTGAGTCCAGGCCAGCCCAGCAAAAAGCTCAAGGTACCTCAAGATCCACCTCTGTCTGCCAGCAGCCTGTTAAGCTCAGTCCTTAAAGAGCTTTTGGTGGTATGAGAGCATGTGGTAGGTTCTAAATGACTTACCAGGTAGGGACTAGTGGAGATCATCAGGTTGATACTGATTCAAACTTAGATCTGAGGCCATTCAGCAATTATTGCAGGGTACAGTATGGGTAGCCCCCACCCACCTGGTGCCCAAAGACCTCTGTGCTAGGTCTGGGTCTCAGGAAGTGATCACAGTGAGGTCAATAGGGTTTATCAGGCTAAAACAGATCAAAATTTAGTAGTGTGGAGGAAAGGTTCTGCATAAGAATGGTGGCACCTGTCAGGCAAGAAAGGGAAAAAAAGGCCCTTACCCTAGAGCCATACAACTCAGTCTTTAATAGCCCCTGAGTTTGCCCAGACCTCCTTAAGGGCCCTCCAAGAATGTCTTTACTATGGGCCCAAGATGTCTGCAGCCTGCAGACTCTTCCATAGGACACAAGCTTGATAGACTGGGGCTACAGGGATTCAGGAGGGTGTAGCTAGTATGTTTCCCCAGGCTGGTGTCGTATGAAGGGGTGTGCTTGCTGTAAAGACGGCATCTCTGGGTCGCATAGGAGAGAGCCTCAGCACAGGGACCCTGGTTGCTATTCCATCAGCCTTCTCTGCAAAGCCAACCTACCAGTCTCTCCCTGTATGACTCCAGTTTGATTTTAGCTGCTTTCCCTTTCCTCACCCAGAGTGAGTGGTTGGGAATGAGACTTTGTGCTTATCCTTTTAAGAGGGCACCTGGGTTTCTAGCAGGCTGTCATCCCTCCCTGGCTAGTGGAATCCCTATTTATTTTCATAGCCAGATGTTATGTGGGCTTCTCTTCCTGGTTCTAATTCCTCTAGCTAGAAAGTCTTGTGGGATTGAGAATTCTCACTCCTGAGGGGAGACCTTCACAACTGAGCTATCCCTCCAGAGTTTGAACTGTTTTATGTGTTTGCCTCTTTTGGTTTCAACTCTACCTATAAATCTTGATGTGTCTTCTTCTGTAAATCCTTGATCATAAGATTTCTGTTAAGTTAGTCTTCACTGCTTATTTAGGTTGATTATTCCATAATTTAGTTGTAATTTTTCATTAGTGAAGAGGTGAGCATAAATTTCAACCTACACTGCCACCATCTTGGATCCTCTCTCAAGAATATTTAGCTTTAATTTTAAAGGTTTTCTAATAAATTGTCAAAATATTTATCATAGTTATATATCTTAACTACACATTAAAATGAAGTAGGCAGATGTTTAAATAGTAGTAAATATGTGCTCTAGGAATATTCATTAAAATAAGACTGATAATCTTGGACTTAATATTTTATGGAATTATATATGGAAATTTTACTATTGATTATTTTTTTCAAAACATACTTGCCTACTGTTTAGTATATAAGAGGAATTTAGAGCCACTGATGATATGAAATAAATGAGATTATGTAGCTTCACGGAATTTATATTTATTGTGACTGACTTGTACATAAGCCTTTGAAAAATGATGAAGAATGAATAGAACAGGAAAACAACTAGAACTGGGTAAATGACTTCCTTTACTATCACAATGTAGAAAAGCCACATTAATCACTGAGCTTTCTATTTTCTTTTCACTTGATTTGTTAGATGGAGCTATGGTCCTATGACCCCTCAAGTTCAATCTACCAATCTATATTCCTGATGGATATTACTGATTTTGGGTCACTGCTTTTTAGTTACTAAGTCTGTAGCTTCCAGGTACAAAAGAGTAATGCTCAGTTTCCCATTATTTGAATTCCAAGTGATAAAGGAAGATCCTTTTGTGTGTTCAAGTTTTATGTTAATCTGAAAAAAGGAAAAAAATAAGGATTTGGTAAATTGTTTAACAAAATATAAAACAACCACAAAATGGGACTCATTGAAACCCAAAATAGAATATAAATCTCTACATGTGTATTTACTTAAACTTTTCAATAGTGGGTATATAAAATATCTGCCCCCTTAAAAATGTAAACTAGAATTTCTATTCATTCTGTGAATATAAAAATATATGTAGGACAAAAACCATCTGTATAGTAAATACTAGATGTAACTCAATACAATTTATTTTACAACCACCTTCTTTCAAAGTTCATTTTCTTGTGTAGAAGAGTGATTTCTAAAGGAAAAAGACAAATCCCAAATGATATGCATATGCCAGTCAATTCTAGGCAAAACCCAGAAAATGATATTTCTTATGATATATGTGTTCTAAAAATAAGAAAGGACAATTAACATATGTCAGTCTTCTCAGTTTTTCTTAGCAAGTATTTTTATTCCTTAGGTACACAGTTTACCTTTTAAAAAATAATGTTTGTACATTTTAAAGGAAATTAATGTGATCTCTGTGGTCTTTTAGGTGGTATCAGTCATAAGGAATTGCATGGCTTGGAAGGATTGAAAATCCCTAGAGTAGTCTAAGGGTAATTAACTAAAAATTTTTCTTTAAAAAAATCATTTAACTACAAAATATGCATCTAGAAGTCTCCTCCATCATTGATGTCCTTTAAGTCATAGTTTAAATCAATCTGTTATAGCTTTAATCATTGTGTGTTCTCTTTGAATTTGACTTGTAACTTACACATTTTCACATACTGCCATTATTTACACTCTTGTTATCTTTAATAGCTAAAATGTATCCTATGATTTGTAATTTTCCAATATTCTTTGATTGGTGCTAGGAGTCCATGTAACTAAGCAGAAACTGCATTCTTTAAAGTCACAGAGCATGACATTACCGCTACCACCTCCTAGCTGTGGGGTCTCAATTCTTAACCTCACTCATTAATATTTCTATATCTTAAATAATTGTTTTGATGCTTACATTTAAAAATTCCTAATACAAGGGCAATGTGGTGGCTCAGGTGATGGTGAATGTTGTCACCTTGGTGCTTCTTTCTCCTAAACTTGTCTTCCTATGATATTAGGAGCATTTTGTGAATTCAAAGAACACCCCAGAAGTCATAGTTATCACAGAAATAAGTTTGTGAGAGGATCATTAGACTCAGGATTTGGGAGTTGGAATCAGGAATATCTCGGTGATTAAAGGTCTCTGAGACAATGAAATATAGAATCAAAAGAAGCATTTTATAACATGGTCTTTCCAGGATAATCCAAATTTGTATTCATGGGATACAGGACCCTTCCACACTTAAGCATTGCCTTTTGACCCAGACTTATGATGGTGCTCTGTGTTTTAGCCCTGTTGGCTTCAACCATATGATTCTCAGTGTTTCCTTTTTTAACACCTGTTCTTCTCCAACTACTCACTCATACCCCACCATTTGTCTGGAAAATCCCAAATCACTGGAAAATTCATTTCAGGTTTCTTCTCTATGGTGCTTTCCCTGGTGGTTCTCTGAGTGAAATTAAGGCCTATTCTCTGAGTTTGTATAGTTACAGCTATATCATTACATGGATAAAAATTACACTTATCACAGCATTTTCAGAGCATGTCCTACATTTATTATTTATTGTCCTTTTTTATCTTCTGTACTTTCTAAGTGCTCCAGGTTAAGAGGAGAGAAAAATAATAAATAATTATAATATTATGTAGAAAGGGCAATGGTATGTATATGTAATAACACAGAAGTGCTATTCTTATCAGAATTATATCAACAGTAAGAAATGGAGGAAAATGGCTAGTGCAATATTGAGCCAGGTGAGATAGCATAAACCAAGAATAGAGATGGGAAACAGCATGAGGTGAGTGGAAAGTGAGAAGCAGATGGTGGTTAGAGATACCAGAGAAGTAGGCAATAGGCAAATCAGAAAGTCTGGTACTTTATGTTAAACAGCACCAAATCATTAAAGGGATTAAATGTGGGGGCTGTAATGACATAATCATATTTGAGTTTCATATCACTCTGTCAGCTTTGTAGGGGAAGAAGCCTGCAGTTGAGAGTTTTTTTCTATAGTGCAGTGGTAGATGATAAGACCCTCTATTTGAACATGTTAGATCTGAGGTATCTGTGAGACCACCTTGTGAAAATGCTGATGACAGCTAGATATCCAAGTTTGCCTTGAGGAGAAATAATCTAGACTGGAGGAAGAGGTTTGGAAGTTGTCAGCATGCAGGTGGTACTTGAAAATTGAAATTAGAGAGTCCTCGGAGAGCATGAACCTAGTTAAGAGAATGGTGAACCATGTATGGGATTGAGGATATCGCTACCATTTAACGATGGTCAGAGGTAAGGGGCCATAAAGATAAAGTAAAAAGATAACCAGTGTGGTGTCACTGAACCCAAAGAAAGAGTTAAAGAAGGAGAGAATCAATCACACACTCAAATGTAGCAATTGACTCTAGTAGAATAAGGAGTGATGAATATACATTGAATTTGAAAGTCAGGGGGGAAAAGGCAGAAAACTGCACTTAAACAACAATAACTTTAAAAAAAGAAGTTGAATAAAATAGCAACAAAAGGAATTTCAGGAGGATGGTGGGCAAGAGCCATTCCACCCTGGATTCAGAGTTAACAGGGGGGGGAGAAATTGAATCTGTAGATATTTGGGGTGGTAATAGTGAAAGATAATAGGGAAAAGGCATGGAGAATCATAAAAAGAAAATTGTGAAGTTTATCCAATTTTTCTGCTAGAGGGTCTAGATTGGATCTAACTATAAGATTACATTTGATGAATGAAAAATAAAATTTAAGATTTCAGAAATAGAGTAATTTAGGAGATGATGAGACCCAAGTCATGGCCTAGAGAATAGGTGAAGAGAAGGTTAAATTCAGATTTACAACTTTGAGAGCAGTGAGCTAAAATATTCACTTAGAGTTTTGTTTTATATATTGAGTTCTGACAGTTGTTACTACAAGTATTTTCAGGTGCATATGAACTTCTGATCATATGGTATTACTTTTTCTTTAAAATTTAACCTTGAATTTTATATGGCTTTATAGTAAAATTGCTACTGCAGTTTTCCTTTTGTTCATGTTTGTGGTTAAACTTTTCACTATGTTTTCAGTTTTCTCTATTGTTTTATTTTCAATGTGTCTCTTATAGACATACTATTGCAATAACTTTTTAAAAATCAAATTTAAGACAGATTCTTGATTAGTATGTTAACTCATTTACACTTTTGCTATTAGTTTACTATTAATATTTAACAGTTTTCTTTTCTCATATCTTTTTTAAACCACTATACTGTTTTCTTATTTGCCATCTCTTTTTCCTATACACCACTGGACAGATTAAGTTTCTCTCTCTTTCTCTCTCTCATGATTCCTAAATTTTTAAGAAACATAGTTATATGTTTTCTATCTATATCATTGTTTAGAAATATCTATATCGTTATTTAGAAATATCTATATTATACCCTTAAGGATAAAATTATCTGAGTCTGATTGTGTGGTCCCATCTCCATCTTGCTCTCATATATAAAGTCTGTCCAGAAGGTACCCAGCCATATAATATGAAAATTAGAGACATTTATTGAAGAAGATAACAAGATACAAAAACATTGTACACAGGACAATGATGCCTCAGTCCTCTTCAAAGTACCTCTTCAAATTACCTTGGGGCCTCACACAGTTCTCCTAATCACCATCAGCTGCCCCATTGTGTTTTTCTGAATATCATCGACAGTCTGAAATCTCTTCCCTTTCAAAGGTAATTTTAGTTTTCGGAGAAGCCAGAAGTCACAAGGTGCCAAATTGGGCTCTACAGGGGCTGAGTCACCTGGGTGATTTGATGTTTCACCAGAAACTCTGCACAAGAAGTCATGCATGAGCAAGCATGTTGTTGTGATGAAGCTGCCAATCACGAGTTGCCCATAGCTGTGGCATTCTGAATCATCTGAATAGTTTCTGTGAAGGAATATTCATGCTTAATGCAAAATTTGATGCAGATTCATTGCTCTTCTCATACAGTAATTTTAAGTGAGATGGCCACACAGTACACATGCTCACTCAGCAGGTATCACCATCTTCACTGACTAGTACAGTGAAAGCATCATTGTTTATGCATGCACATTCCAGTCCATTCTCCTTGGCTGCCAGTTTACATCGATGTTGTGCAAACCATTCTCATTATATTAACAATGGCTGGACTTTTTCTGGACTGATCTTGTGGTATATACTTTTTATTTAGATCTCAAAATCTTTACTGTAGCTTTCTCATTCTTTTTATATTTTATATTTATTTCATAGTTGTATTTATCACCAGACTAAATTGCCTTCTGAAAGAATGTTTTTAAAATGCCTTTTTGCTTTAAAACTTCAGAATTTCCATGCCTAAGAAAAATTTTATCACACCATATACTTAAAGGATATATTATTGGTTGTAAATGTTTAGGTTCAAAGTCCTTTACTTTTAATATTTAAAATATTATTGCATTGTTATTTTGTGCCCTGTAATGTTGAAAGGCTTCATTGTTAGTGTTTTTAGACCTTTTTTAAAAAATCATTTGAGTCTGTAAACATTTTCCTTTGTCCTTGAACCTCATACTTTCTGTGTCTATTTTTGTCATTTTGATTTTTGTCAAAATCATATGTTCTTTTTCTGTGTATTTCATTATCGTCATTTATTACTTTGAGGGTGATTATTTTGCAGATTTGTAATTGTGCTTTTGTCTTAATCATTTCATCTAGTACAAAATGTTGTATTTGTTGTCTTTTTAAAAATATCAATTGGATTCCAAGATGATTAATTATGAAGATTCTTGGAAGATGTGAAACAAAATTTTGGACTGTACTTTAGATCTTTAAGTCAATTTTGGATAATAGAAGAACCAGCTTCAGTAAATTAGGGAAAAAGATAGTCATGTTAGTGGATAACAGAAATAAGAGATAGAGGTGTTAAGAGCAATGAGAGAGACTCTTATCTGGATGAACTATCACATGTAGGGAAGAAAGATTTCCCTCTGAAATAGGAGAAACCTAAGCATGTTTATAGGCAAGAAGGAAAAATTAGAAATGCAAGAGATTGAGTTATTTATGCTGTAAGTTTACAGGAAATATAAAAGGTTAAATGACTTATTTGTAATTGTTTGTGAAAGTACCAGCAGTACCTCAAAGAAGAGTGTTCACCATTAGTTGTTCTTACCACCCTTCTCTCTTCAGGTTGTCTTCATATCTGTTCAGAAAAAAATTTGTTGTCCTCTTAATGGCATAAAGTGAATGATAGAAATGTTATGAAATTAAAATTTGAGTTTAGTAACGATAAATAACATACTGTAAAACTTTCAGAGACTGGATTAACCAAAGAAACAATACACATATTTTTTATCCTAGATTGTTGGAAACATCTTTCAAAGCACATAGAATAACATCTAAAATTTAGACAGTGCTCTAGAGTTACACTCTTGAATATGGTACCATTATTCAGATGTGGCTCTTTAAATTAATTTTAAATTCATTCAAATTCAATAAAATCTTAAAATTTAATGCAATTAAAATTCAGTTCATCAGTTATACTAGCCGCATTTCAAGCCTCAGTAGCCATATGTGATTAATTGCTGCTATATAAACAACAAAATATAGGACATTCCCATTATGGCAGAAATTTTTGTAGGATAGCACTGGCCTAGAGATTTCTACAATGTAGTTTTCTTGCCTACTTTTTGACTGAAACCTCAGTTGCCCTTGTTCACTCTACTCCATTCCCATTGGCCTTCTCACTCTTTCTCAAATAGTCTGAGCTTCCTACTTTAGGGTCTTCATATTTTTTTTGATTTATTTCCAAAGGCTACCCTTCCTCATGTTATTCATGCCTATGTTCAAATATCAGTAAATCCTTCTGTGACAATTTTCTAAGGCAACATTTCTTCCCATTAAACTATATTGACTTCCTTCTTTAATTGTTTTCAAACTACTTTTTGCTATTAACTGCTTATTTTCTGTTTCATCAAAAGAGTTTGAGCTCCATGAGAACAGAGACCTTGTGTTGCTTGTTTTTATACCTCCAGTATTTATAAGATCTTGAAATAAATATTTTTCAATAAATATCTGTTAAATGAACATATGAATAGGGTTTCAATTTTTTGGCATATAACCTTTGGGAGTATCTTAGTAGATGTCTCTGAACATTTGATGCTCTAAATTCTCAGGAATTTTGTTTAAAAGATAACAAAATCACAAAATATTTTTATGTATCTCCTAGAGTTTATTCTTTATTGTTTCTGTACATCATGGGAGATTAACAGTATTACAGTTATATAAATTCAGTATTTTCACACCCATTGCGTTTACATCATATTTTAAAATTTCACTAAAGAGAACATAATGAGAGAGAAGATAACTAGTAAAGCTAAAGAGAAATGAAAAGGGCTGGCAAGCATGGTATTTTAAAACGTAGCTTTGTGAATCTTCAGCTAAATTATTTCTATAACTTAGAAATAAATCAATTTTAGAAAGAGTTGAGAAAGGAAGTAGAATTTGTCATCGACTGTGTTTTAAACTGCAGTGCTTTTTTAAAAAGTGATTCCTGGTTTGTTGCTCTGACGGGCTTGTAGGAGTACTAGACGTGATTTTAAAGAATAAAATCTTTATTTCCTCACTGGGTTAACTTCATGAAGAGCTGAGAATATCTGACAAATATTTTGATCTCTTTACAACTTGGGTCCCTACACTTGAGGCATATGTTATAGGAACCATGCCTAAAATCACAGACTACCTATCACAAGAGAGTAAAGTATAAACCTTGACACTTTAAGAACTACCTAACCACAAAACCAGATACATCTGTTTTTGTATTGCTTTCTGGAAGAACATAGGAAAAAGCAATAAAAAAAAAGAACTTTGCAGAAAATAAATAAATAAATTAGGACTATAGATCTAAATTTCCAGGATTTCAGTCCTACCTCTGTCATTCACTAGCTACATATTTTGAAACATATTATTAAACTTCCTTTTCTTTCTGTTTCTCATCTTTACAATGGAGATGATGATAGTATCCACTTCATAGGGCTAATATGAAGAGTAAATAAACTGATGTATGCAAAGTATATAGAACAGTGCTCAGCGCATCTCCAACATTACATAAATGTTTGTTACTGTTACAGTTTAAGGTATCTATGATTATTTTTGTTGTTATTTTTTCCATTATTATTGGTCATTTTGGAAAGTTGAATGTATTTCCAGTTAGTTGTACTTGTATTTGACCACTTACATTTGTATACCTGTGAGATGCAATCCAAACATTTTTTCCTTTCTAATAATTTCACTGGAATGACACTGACTAGAAAAATTATACAGGTTTCAGGTGCACAATTCCACAACACATCATCTGTACACTGTATTCTGTGTTCACCACTCTAAATCAAACCACCTTCCATTACCATTTATCACCCTTACACCCTCCTCCTAACCCCTCCCCTAGCAGCACCACACTGTTATCCATGTCCATGATTTTTTTCTCCTTTTTTCTTTTTTGCTCAATCCCTCCACTCCCCCAACCCAGCCACCCAACTCCCCAACAGTTTTCAGCCTACTCTCTATCTATGAGTCTTTCTCTGTTTTGCTCATTAGTTCATTTTGCTCATTAGATTCCACACATGAGTGAGATCATATGGTATTTGTCTTTATCTGACTGGCTTATTTCACTTACCATAATACTCTCCAGATAACTCCATGCTATTGAAAAGGGCAAGAATTCCTTCTTTTTGATGGCTGAGCAGAATTCCACTGTGTAAATGTATCACATTTTTTATCCATTCATCTACTGATAGGCACTTAGGCTGCTTCCAAGTCTTGGTTATTGTAAATAACACTGCAATAAATATAGAATTGCATATATCCTTTTGAATTAGTTTCAAGTTTCTTCAGATAAATTCCCAAAAGTGGAATCACTGGAACATAAAGCAGTTCCATTTTAATTTTTGAGGTAACTCCATACTGCTTTCTACAGTGGCTGTAGCAATTTGCATTCCTACCAACTGTGCATGAGAGTTCCTTTTTCTCTACATCTTCATCAACACTTACTGTTTTTTGTTGATTCATTGATGGTAGTCATTCTGACAGGCGTAAGTTGATACCTTATTGTGGTTGTAATTTGCATTTCTCTGACAATTAGTGACATTTAACATGTTTTTATATGTCTATTGGCTACCTGTATGTCCTCTCTGGAAAGTGTCTGTTCAGGTCCTTTGCTCATATTTTAATTGAATTATTATTTTGTTGTTGAGTTTTGTAAGTTTTTAAATTAGTTTTGGGTATTAACCTTTTATCAGATGTATTGGCAAATATGTCCTCAAATGTAGTAGTCTTTCTTTTCATTTTGTTGATAGTTTCCTTTGCTGTGCAAAAGCTTTTAGTTGATGTGGTCCCATTTGTTTAGTTTTTCTTTAGTTTTTCTTGCCCAAGGATGTATATCAGAAAAAAATTATTGCTATAAGATATATCCTAGATTTTACTGCCTATGTTTTCTTTTAGGAGTGTTATTGTTTCAAGTCTAACATGTAAGTCTTTAGTTCATTTTGAGTTTTTCTTCTGTATGGTGTAAGAAGGTGGTCTAGTTTCACTTTTGCATGTTTCTGTCCAATTTTCCAAACATGATTTATTGAATAGACTGTCTTTAATCTATTGCTTGTTATTGTCTCCTTTGTCACATATTAATTGACCATAAAGTTGTGGGTTTATTTATGGGATCTCTAATCTGTTCCATTGATCTGTATGTCTGTTTTTATGCCAATATCATGTTGTATTGGTTACTATGTTCTTATAGTTTAGTTTCACATCAGGTAGCATAATTTCTCCAATTCTTTTCTTCTTTCTTAACATTGGTATGACTATTCAAGCTCTTTTATGTGTTCCATATACATTTTTGGAATATTTGTAGTTGTTTTTCAAAATACAACATTAGTATCTTGATTGATAATTGCACTGAATCTATAGATTGCTTTGGGCAGTATGGACATTTTAATGATGTCATTTCTTCCTATCCATGAACATAGTATTTGCTTCTACTCACTTGTATCTTCTTCAGTTTGTCTCTTCAGTGTCTTAAAATTTTGAGTGCAGGTATTTTACATCCTTGGTTAAATTTATTTCTAGGTATTTATTACATTTGAAGCAATTGTGAATGGGATTGTTTTCTTAGTTTCCCTTGCAGATAGTTCATCATTGGTGTTTAAAAATGCAACTGATTTCTGGATATTTATTTTGTATCCTGCTACTTTAATCAATTCAGTTCTAGTAAGCTTTTGGTAGAGTGTTTAGGGTCCACTATATACAGTATCATGTCACCTGCAAATAGTGACAATTTTACTTCTTCCTTTCTAATTTGGATGGCTTTTATTTCTTCTTTTTGTCTGATAGCTATGGCTATGGCTTCAACTACTATGTTGAATAAGAAGGCAAAATCAGACAACCCAGTCTTGTTCCCACTCTTAAGGGGAACACTTGCAGTCCTTGCCCATTGAGTATGATATTGGCTGTGGGTTTGTCATATATGACCTTAATTACATTGCAGTGTGTTCTCTCTATTCCCACTTTGCTGAGTGTTTTTTTAAAAATCATAAATGGATGCTGGATTTTATCAAATGTTTTATCTTCATCTGTTAATATGATCATGTGCTTTTATACACCATTTTGTTTATGTGGTATAACACATTTATTGTTTTGTGGATATTATACCAACCTTGCATCCTGGAATAAATTCCACTTGATTGTAGTGTGTGATTTTTTTTTGATTTATTGTTGATTTTAGTTTGCTAATATGTGTTGAAGATTTTAGCATATATGTTCATCAGGGATATTGGCCTATAAGTTTTTTCTTTGTAGTGTCTTTATCTGCTTTTGGGATTCAGATAATGCTGGCTTTGTAAAATGAGCTTAGGAATCTTACCTGATCTTGAATTTTTTGGAATTGTCTGAGAAGAATAAGTGTTAGTTTGTCTTTGAATGTTTGATAAAATTTACATGTATATTCATTCAGTCCAGAACTTTGGTTTTTAGGAGTGTTTTGATTACTACTTCAACTTCACTAGTTTCAGTCTGTCTATTCAGATTCTCTGATTCTTCCTTATTCAGTTTTAGAAGATTGTGTGTTGCTAGGAATTTATTCATTTTTTTTCCAGTTTGCCCATTTTGTTGGAATGTTGTTCATAATATTTTCTTACTATCTTTGTATTTTGTTGGTGTCATTTGTTATTTCTCTTTCATTTCTTATTTTATTTATTTGGATCCTCTTTTTTCTTTTTAAAATTAATTTTTATTGAATTTATTGTGATTCTATTGTATAAAAATTATGTAGGTTTAAAGTGTACAATTCTGTACACTTTATCATCTGTATATTGTATTGTGTGTTCACCACCCCAAGTAGTGTCTCTTTCCATCAATATTCCTCATTTACACTCTCCTGATTCTACCATTCCCTTTTTTTCTTCTGATTATGACCATACTGGTGTTTGTCTATGTGTTGTTTTTTTGTGTGTTCAATCCCTTTACTAATCGGCCATCAGTAGATGTGTGGATGAAAACAATCACTGGTATATTTACACAATAGAATACTACTCAACCATAAAAAAGAAGAAAATCTTGCCTTTTGCAACAGCATGGATGGACCTGGGCACTATTATGCTAAGTTAAATAAGCCAGTCAGAAAAAAACAAACACCATATAACCATATGGTATGGATTTCACATATATGTGGAATCTAATGAACAAAATAAACTATCTCTTTTTTTCTTGAAGAGTCTGGTTAAAAGTTTATGAATCTTGATTATCTTTTCAAAGAACTAGCTCTTATTTTTCAAGTATGGCCATACTACCTTGAATGTACCTGATCTGATCTGATGTCAGAAGTTAAGCAGAGTCAGGCCTGGCTAGTACTTATATTTCAATTGAAACATTTTAAAAGAAGTTTTCTTCCTACAATTTAAAGATATGGGCTGTGGCTTGAGTTACTTCATGAAAAACACTGTATTTATGGTGATAGTGATTTCCAAGGGACTAGCCCAGGATCATTTGCCCAGCTGGGCAGTAGGTAGAAATAAATGCAAGAAAAAGCAACATTATCTGCCAGTAGGTAGAAATAAATGCAAGAAAAAACAACACAAATCAAAGTGTTTCAAGATTACATCATTTTAAGTTCTAAAATATTCTAGGTTTTTATATACATATAACTTTGAATATTTAAAAAAATAATAGTTACTAAAATTTGTGTCTTTAAATTCAGGATGAAGCACAACTTATATCATTATACACATTATTCTAAATGTACTGTATTTTGCTAGATGGAAGATGCTATTGAGGATATAAGCAGTATGGAATCAAGTTTTAAAGAGGAAGGAACAGACTCTCCTCTGCTAATGCAAAGAAGAGTAAGTATTTCTAGACCTGAGAAGGTCGATGTGATTTAAATAAATAAAAGCTTCTGATTACCAAAAAATGTCTTAGTACATAGTAAAATCATTTTCCTAAGATCTTTTAAATTCAATTTATTGGGAAAAGTAAAATGCTTTCATTCTTTTGTTGATTAGATTTGCCAAAGGATAATTTAAGTATCAGAAAAAAAGAATGAACATTATTTAAACTGCATCCCGAAATGCTACAGCCATTTCTGCACAATAGAATAGTTAATGAAATATTACTCAATTAGATAATCATGTATACAATTACCCAAGTTAATATATGTAAATATGATTTAACTAAATGTGTGCATTTTAGAATTTGAATAACCCACTCAACTATTATATTTTCCATATAATAATGAAAAGGAATATAAACTTTTATTTATGTTTTCAAAATAAAATATCAAATAAAAAAGCTTCAGATTATAAGAGTAAATTTAAATTGCTTAGTAAATAGTGTTTTCTTCTGACTTTTTGAAACAGATAAGATAATGGATGAATATTAGAAAATATTTCTTGGTGCAGAAAAAAGATTATATACTATTATTGAGGAAGATAGGTAATACAGCTTTAACTGTCCTATCTGTCTACCTGTCTATCATCTATCTATCTTTCTATCTCTATAAACACTCATTTAATTATATGTATAATGTTCTATAGCATTTTCTATGAGTGATTTAATCTTCAGATTTTCTGTTTGAAGCTCCACACATAATAAGACACCCTCATAAGCTCATGGATGAGTTTTGCTTAATTTACCATGACTAATAGCTATTACATTCAGATGCTCTACATCTGGTAGAATAAAGAAAAAAAGATTGTTATCACAAAAAATATAACTTTACTTTGAGAGAATAACTAGAAGTTAAAGATGAACTGAAGAAAGACAGAATGTTCCTTTAAGGCAATGGATAGACATCTATGTTGATATTAGCACATATTCCTGGAATAACAGGCAATGAAGGGATAGTATCTTATTCCCTACTTTATTGCTGTTGCCTTCACATTGTTCATTTATCAACCACTAAAATTATTTGTAAAGAGTGTGTAGGTTCTTCTCACACATTTTGAAAAGTTATATTTGGTTTATTTATGGTTTTAGATTTTACAGAAAATATGAAAAATATGAAACATTTTAATTGAAGTGTGACTTTAAACATTTTTACTTAAAGAAAGTGAATACTGACATTATTACATAGTGTGGATACTGTTCATCAGTAAATCAATGAACTGGGGTATGTTAATGATGGAAGTCTTAAATTTAAGTCTTTAAAAAATTGGAGAAAAAGTCCCTTTTTTCTTTATTAATTCCCAAATAGACTATTTAAAGAAAAGTATTTCTCTTCTTTTTTTCTGATGTACAGAACCTCTATTTTATAAGAAGTCACTAATACTAATTTTACCTGACAAAGATGAAATGAAGTTTAAAACCTAGCTTTCTGAGTCTAATTCCATAGAATGAGGGTGCTATTTTCTTAACCAGTACTTAACTCTGAGTTAGAGGAAATTATATTTATTTCCTGCTAACTTCTTTTCCTTGGATGTAGTACTTACTTCATATCCTCACTTGAGCATATTTTTATTAATATTTTTAGAAAGAGAGGAAGGGATAAAGAGACAGCAGGGGTGGGGACTTCAATATGTGAGAGAAACATCCCTCAGTTGCCTCTCATATGAACCCTGAGTGGAGATTGAACCCTATACCTAGTTAAGTGCTCTGACTGGGAGTCAAAGCCACAACCTTTTTGTGTATGGGATGATGCTCCCACAGACTGAGCCACCTGGCCAGGGCCAGATTTTTTAAAAGTTAGATAATACTGACCTATCTGTATTTATAGAAAGAAATATCTACTGTTAGCCAGACAGTAATCATTGATAATTTTTATTTATATATCAAAGCAAGCTGTTCAATTAACCAAATATTTATTTAATACTTACTATGTATCAAGCACAATACTTGCACCATAGAAAAGAAAAGTTAAGTGAGATACAATGGTCATGTCAAGAGACCACATGATAGTGGGGTGGTACAGTGAGGCACACCTGAGAGTCAGGGAGGGAAAGAGTATGAATCTTGATGTTAAACCCAGGTTCTAATTTAGACATTGTATAAGATGTAAACCTCTCTTTGCTTCTTTCTTCTGTATTATAAGAATAATTAAAATAGTTATCCCCAAATCTGTTTTATATCAAATCTTAGTAGATTACACGTATATATTTTAAACACTGGTTGGATAATTGCTCTTCAGTTTAAGTGAAGAAGAAACCATTACCAAAATGAGAATTTTTTGGAAATGCTTTATGAAAAGATGATGTTTGAAACATAGTTATGAAGATGGTTAAGATTTTAAGGGTAGATGTAAAGATAGATAAGACCAGAGATAGGAAACCATGAAGGATTATTTTAGTTCATGTGGATAAATATAAAACCTGCTAGGTTCAAAGGAATGCTTTGAGTTAACATATTAGCCAGGGAACTATTGGTTGGAGATGGTAGAACCTGGTTCTGTGGGGCTTAAGCATGAAAGGAATTGCCTAAAATATGAGGTCTGTACAGAAAAAGTCCAGCCATTGTTAATATAATGAAAATGGTTTGCACAACATTGATGTAAACTGGCAGCCAAGGAGAGTGGACTAAATTCGTGCACATGAACAATGATGTCTTCACTGTACTAGTCAGTGGAGGTGGTGATGCCTGTTTAGTGAGCATGCGTACTGTGTGGCCATCTCATTTAAAATGACTGAGCAAGGACAGCAATGAATCTGCATCAAATTTTGCATTAAGCATGAACATTCCTCCACAGAAACTATTCAGATGATTCAGAAAGCCACGGCTATGGGCAACTCATGATTGGCAACTTCATCACAACAACCCACCTGCTCATACATCATGTCTCATGCAGGGTTTTTGGTGAAACATCAAATCACCCAGGTGACTCAGCCTCTCTTCAGCCCAGATTTGGCACCCTGTGACATCTGGCTTTTTCCAAAACTAAAATCACCTTTGAAAGGGATGAGATTTTAGACCATTGATGATATTCAGAAAAATACAGTGGGGCAGCTGATGGTGATTAGGAGAACTGTGTGAGGCCCCGAGGTACCTACTTTGGTAGGGACTGATGCATCATTGTTCTATGTACAATGATGCATCAGTTTTTTGTATCTTGTATCTTCAATAAATATCTCTATTTTTCATATTACATGGCTGGATACCTTCTGGACAGACCTTATGTATGAGAACAAGAGGCAGATGAGATCATACAATCAGACTCAGATAATTTTTTCCTTAAGACTGCAGCTATGGGCAACCGGTGTTTGGCAGCTTCATCATGACAACACGCCCACTCATGCATCATGTCCCATGGGGAGTTTTTTGGTAAAACATCAAATCACCCAGGTGACTCAGCCCCCTATTACCCAGATTTGGTGCCCTGCGACTTCTGGCTTTTCTTAACTAAAGTTACCTTTGAAGGGGGTCTTATGTACAATGTTTCTTGTATCTTCTAACTTCTTCAATAAATATCTCTATTTTATTCACATTCATGGCTAGATACCTTCTGGACAGACCTTGTGTGTGGGCATCCCTCCATAACTTTGCCTTTGTTTTCTTCTATGCTGTCTTTCTTCCCAGCCATTGAGTAGACACTATCATACCCTATCCTTAGCTATGGACACAGTTTGTCCTTCAAAATGTTTTTTCCTTTTTTAAAATTTATTTTTTGTGTTATTTTTTTATTGTTGTTTAAGTACATTTGTCTCCATTTTTACCCCACCTTGACCCTCTGCCCCAACCATTCCCACCCCTACCCATGAACCTACCTCCTTTGGCTTTGTCTATGTGCCCTTTGTACATGTTCCTTGATGGACCTTCCCTTATTTTCCGTCATTATCTCTCTTCCTCATCCCCTGTGGTTACTGTCAGTTTGTTCTTTGTTTCAAAGTCTCTGGTTATATTTTGCTTGCTTGCTTGTTTTGTTGATTAGGTTCCACTTAGAGGTGAGATCGTGTATGCCCTTCACTGCCTGGCTTATTTCACTCAGCATAATGCTCTCCAGTTCCATCCATGGTATCGTGAAGGGTAGGAGCTCTTTCTTTTTTTTTCTGCTGCATACTATTCCATTGTATAAATGTACCATGGGTTTTTTTTGCCTACTAGTAAATAAGTAGATAAAAAGACTATGATACATTTTTTTCTTCAGACATCCACTCCTTCACAAAAGATATAGTATTTGATTAACAACATAAGCTAATTCCTGTGGCTCCATTTCTCTTGCCAGATATTATTTTAAGAATGGGCTTGTGCTGTAATTCTGGCATTTTATGCAGGCTTCTGGGCCTTCTGGGAAGTTCTTTTCAGTCCTTAAACAAGACCCAAGAGAGTGAAAGACTTTTTGCCTCTTTATGATGTTGTAGGATAATGCAAGTTAGCTACTTACTGCCCAGAAGGTGAATTGAGGAAAAACATAAACAAATTGTGAAGAAATGTGAAAAAAATGCAAAGAAATGCTCATGTGTCCCTGGATAATTTTTTTTACCTATGGATTTTATATTATGTAAGATTTTTTTCTTTATTTTATGAGCTTATTGTGTCAGGTTTTTCTGATTATCACAACTAATGGATACATTCAGCTAGGCTTGGTAACCAAAGAGAAAGAGAACTCTGCCCCCCTCCCCAACCCCTGTAGTTCTAGTTAAATACCTTGGATAATTCCTATTGGAGCAACTTTTATAAATTATCTATACCTAATCCAACTTCTATGCTCTTGGGCCCACCCTAAAACTATGGATTGAGCAGTCCACACACCAAATTACCTAGATTGAGTGAGAACCAGGAGCATAGGTGTTGCTCATATAAAATTAATGTGAATGAATTTTAATATCATATGGACAACAGCTATCCATTATGGTAAGCTTCAAAAGTGAGATTTGCTAATAATAATTAAGACTAATTTTCACCTACTTTTGAGAGTTTTCTAAGTATATGTTCTCTAGTTCTCACAGAAATATGCAACATCTACGGGGCTGTCTATTGCATGTGTTCTTAGACACTTTTTGGTTCCTTTGCTGTGAGCCCTAAGCATAAAACCTAAAATATCACTTAGCTAAGATTTATCCCAGACCACTGCACATAGGCTTAACTAAGAGTCATGTTGTAGCTTCTGTTGGTGGGAGACTTTGAAGCTGTTGACTTGTAGCTTGGATCACCTGTGGTGGTTCTTCCTATTAATCTAGGTTGAATAAAATAGTTCAGAATTTTTACAGATCAATGCAGCTAGGCATTTCTGCCTCAGAAATGAATTGAATAGATTAGTGGCTAGACTCAGAATAATTAAGGGAAAGTTACCTCTCAATTTCTACTTGATCAACAGAGTTAGTCACCTGTCAATTAGTTCTTACTGCAACAACTAGTAAAGAGCATTGAAAAGAGTCAAAGAGCAAGAAATATTTAAGCAATTTAGTTGTGCTTTTATCAACACCTTGCTTAAACATTCAGTCTTTCAGTCACTTTAGTGTGAATGGTATTTTTCTTTTTCCCTGTTTAGTCATCCCTTATATGATGGTATCTAGGTCTCATTATAACCAACTTCTCTATCCTGTAACAATTTTATTTTATATTTTTTGATCATTACATTTTATTTTTTCTAGTTTTCTAAATTCACCAATTGTACAAGGTGTGGATACTCCATATTGATGGATTCTATCACTGTTTTCAATAGCTATTACTTCCACTCACAGACTTTTGAAACTTCCTTCTTTAACCTGTCTAGAGTCTTTGGTCAAGTAATATAGCCAGTTCTCTTACAGACACTCTTGATATGTTTTCTGTTTTCTTCATTTATTCTCCTGACAAAAATCCCAACCCAAGCTAAACTTATTACTTATCTTATTTCACATCTTCACTTAAGCAGTGAATGGATAAAATTTCACTTCATTGCTCATATTACTCATCACAAATACATCACCAAAATTTCATTGGGGTTTTCACCTCAAATTCATCACCAAAATTTCACAGATAATACTATTGCCATTCCTTGGATTAAAACTCCCATTAATTAAGATAACTTTTAAATACCTTCTCTTCTCTCCTCAAATCTCCATTATCCCTCATCCATTCTCTATTTTTCAGCTAATTTCTCTTTCACCACGTATTTCAGAGAGAAAATATATACAATCAGATTAGAACTGATTCATTAACTTTTCATTACCAATTCTATCAAACCACTTGTATATGTTTTCATTTTATCTGGCACATCCCTTCTATACATAATAGAATAGTTGTCCCAGCTCATAATCTAAAACCAGCTCAACTATTTGTATCTTAGATCCCACTCATTCTTACCTTCTCAAGAAGTTTCCTTCTTTAAACAGCAGCTCCCCCTGTATTACCAGTCTGTTCAGATTTATTGGATTATAATTAGCAGCATTACACTAGTCTTTAATAAGACCCCCCCCAAAATAAAACCAAATCAAACAAATCCCTTTGGATACATTTTCTCTGGTCACTGCAAAATTTCATGACTCCCCTTCCCCTAAAAAAACCCTCTTTGCTTCCATTTTCACTTTGTCTCCATTTCCTCATTGCCTGCTCTCTATTCTCCTATGGAGCTGTTGTCCTCACAATTTTAAAAGGGCTCTTAAAACCAAGGAATGCAGAAGCCAATAGTAAATTCTTCATTCTCACTTGAATTGGCTTCTCAGTGACATTTGTCGTGTTTGACCACTGTCTCCTGCAAGTACTATCTGTGATTCTGTGGCTTTACCTCATCTGGGTTTACACAATCTTGTGAATTCTTTCTCCTGTGAGATATGTCTAATTGCTAAAGTGCCTCCAGGCTCAGACTTTAGACTTTTTTCTCATGCATCTATACATCCTATAGGTGATCCCAGCCCATTCCAGACTAGATTTCTCCCCTATATGCTAGACTCTTGACATCTTTTGTACTTCTAACATCATCTCGTACTTAACATGAGTGAAAAGCTGTGTCTCCTCCCAATCCACGTTTTGCTAATTTTGAACTCCCCAAAAGCCGTTTGTTTCCCCCTCTCTCACTCCCACACCTGCACATCTGCTCAATGTGCCCTTTAGGTGCGCTATCATGTCTCACTTGAACTTCAGAAACAAGCTCCAGCCTGACTTCCTGCTGCTTCTCAACACCTCAGAGCTGTTCACACGGCAACCAGAACAACATCCACAAAGCAAAAATCAGATCCTCTTTCTCTTTGCTTAACATGTTATTAATTCTCTGAAATGCTTGAATATAGTCCAGATACTTTATCATAGTCAGCACTTCCCTTTAACTTTCGGCTCTAGCCTTGATAGTCTTTCCTGCTCCTTGAACATGATGGCATATTATCATTTTAGGATTACTTAACTTTTTTTTGTCTTGGAATACTTTTGTTTTAGATCTTTGCATGGAAGCTTCTTTATGCCTCAGATACTTCGCTGATATCACCTTGTCAGAGAGTCTATCCACAATCACCCTTACTAGAAAACATTAGCCCATCACTCCCTAAATCAGCACCTCATTTTAATTTCCTCTGACATTTATGATTTGATTACCAAAATACTATCATCCTTATTATTTTATTCACTTATGTGTCATGTGCTCCCAGAGAATATAGAGAAGAGTCCCTAGAATATAGACTCTTTGAAAATAGTGGTTTTTGTCTGTCTTGTTCACTGCTATTTCTGGAGCCTAGAACAGTGACCTGTTCATTATTTTATTTTCAGCATCCAGTCAAGTGCCTAGTCCATCATAGATGCTAAGCAAGTATATATTAAATACATACTATAAAATTCACACAGATTATTGAAAAAGTTATCTCATTATATGTTATTATTTCATAATTATTTTAATGGAAAAAATTAGTAGCAACAAGGATAACAACAATAATAATAGCCACTATGTCTTGGGAATTTGTTTTGTGACAAGGATTGTGCAAAAGATTTTTTTTGTGTGAAAAACTGCATTTAATCACCACAACAAACCTATGGGATAAAGACTATAATCACCTAGTATAATTTATAAATAAGGAAACAGGGTTAGAAATGTTTAGCAGCTCACTCAAGTTCATTATAGCTAGTGAATGACAGGGAAGGGTTTTGAATCCAATCCTGTATGATTCCATATGCAACAATCCTAACCACTGTGCTGTGCCTGCAGCTTCAGAATGAAGCTATTTAATTAAATTATAGAATCTTAGTATTTGCAGTGGCATTAGACTGATCTAATTCTCTGACTCTAGCTGAATGATTGTTTAACATCTGAGTTTAGATATGTTTCCCTATGATTTTCATCAATTGGTATAGTTTTACTCCTTCCTTTCAATGACATGGTAGTGCATAGTAACTCATTTCTTTTATCAAATATAGGTATTTTTCAGTCAGGTGTCTGTAAATGCTGGCGGCATTTGGCAATCTCAGTGAACTATTGTAGTTCAAGATCACTGGAGAGATGAGGAACGAGTAAATATTAACAACCCATGTGCTTGGTTGGAGCTTGAAAGGACTGCATACCATGAACAAGCAGGCTTTTCTCAATCACAATCTAGACCAGATTAGTCTTAAAGTCCAAGGAAGAATCAAAGTTCACCTTAGTGCAGACATTTTTGTGCAGCTCTCCTGGTTATTGTTTGCAAGTTTAAAAAAGAAAATGATGAAGGAGAAAGAGAAAACCATTGCTATTGTGAAGGTTATAGATACTTCAAAGTTAAGACTGGTGAGCAAGTGCATTTTGCCATTCTTTCAATCTTTGGAGATGAAACCATCTTGAATACTGAGATAAAACTTTACAAATTAATAGTTAATGAAATATGGAATGTAGAAATTGAGCTTTGAAATATATCATATACAATCTGCTGTATTAAAAAGTTGCTTACTGACAAGGTAGTTTTTAGTGGTCAGAATGTAGTGAGCCTTTTTTAAAAGTCTATTTAGTAAAAAAATTGTTAAAAATAAAATAATGTTTTATTGTAACTATTTCATCAAAAAGTGAGAGTTCCATTAATTATTTATTGCAGTGTATACATTAAATTAATAACTTTTATTAGTTTAATACTAAATAGATTATATGCATCTAAAGTATATGATGCAAATGTTTTTATAAGTTAACATTCCCTGTTTTATATTTTATTTTTGTCTATTTGCATTATAAGCCAGTCAAGAGCAAGGGATTTCCCATTCCTGCTCCATGTATTACTTTTATTTGCTCAGAATAGAACAAAGAAATAATAATAATTCAGTGGGACCTCTCTGTTCTATGTTTATTATCCACACCTCATAGTTCTCCTTTAGCAACCCAAGTAAAGGTAGAGGTAGATCAGTCATGTGTGTCTTAAAACCGGAAAAATCTAGTTTACTACATTTAAATGAATAAATACACAAAAGGACAGAAAATAATAGTTAAATGTCAGTTTTTCAAGTATTCATACATGTGTGGTATAAACTCCTCTATAGTGCTCCCTCTTTATTCCTTGAGTTTATCTACTTTTTTGTTTATAATTATTTTATCTAATAGTTTCATGCTCATTTTGACCATTTTAGGTTCACAATGAATGTCTTCACATAAAACCAAAGGATCCAAACAACACAAAATTTTTTCTCTCAGTTTCCCATACAATTCACATTAAATATATAATATAGATATATAGATATGGCATATACACATATGTATGTAAGGGTTCAGGGTTTTTATTTTCTTTTTGCTATTTATATTGAAAAATTATCTGAACATATAATATGTAATGTATATCTATTAGATTTTTTATTATATGTATTTATAATGAGATTATCTGAGATATAGCTATATCACACACATTCACAAATACAGAATATATATAATACATATGTATATATACACACACACATATATCTCAAGAAAATTCTCAGGATTTCAGTTAAATAATCAATTTTCAGGAACATAGTGAGTACATACTCTGGTACCTTCTCTCTTGCTGAGTGAATATAAATAAATAGGGGCAAAACAATAAATATATAAATTACATTCTTAAAAATATGGCCAAGTTTATTAGTCTTATAATATTTGGATAAAGAAAAATAAACCAGCTGCCATGAGAAAGAGTGTTAGAGATGGTTTGGGCCCTAAACTGAACCTAAAAGATAGGTTAGATTTTGATAACTAATAAGTGAGTGAGGACATTTGAAGTACAGAAAATATCAATTGGAAAGAATAAAATGGAGAAAAATATAGTCCAGTGGATTTCAACATTTTTGGGTATTCAAACAGTTCTTACCATTAAAAGTGTTAAAGCAAGGACGCTTCCACAATAGGGTTAGTAGTAAAAAATCCAGCCCCTGTGTCAGACAGATCTAAGATTATGATAATACTTATATTTTATATTATATTTTATTGTCTTTAAATTTTAATTTATAGATTCCTCATGGCAACACTCTTTTCCCTACTCTCTCCCAATGCAGTCTAAAATCTGTTGTTGGAAGCCATGGCTTAGGATATGTGTATGTGGTGATGAGAAATCTTTCAAAACTTGAAAATAGTGGTAAATAATGTTGGCTAGATAATGTAGGGACATGTAATAAGATTTTAAAAGCTAGACAAAAAAAATGACCTTAATATATGAGTTAAAGGGAAAACATTTTAGATTTTAGATGTTGAGCTGGAAGAAAGCAGAAGTTCTATTCCTTAAACAGGAATTGGGCTGGGAGGGGCAATTGGGAATTAACTAAGGAGAATGGATGGATATTAGATAAATGGATACAAGTCAGGCTTAGGGCTCTGAGGATCTTGAGTTACAAGAATAGAGAAGAAAATTTAAACTGATTCATGATTTAAAAGAAAAAGAAATAACTGAGTGATAGATTGAACATAGTATATAGAGATGGAATAGGCCAAAACAGTGAGAAAAATATGTAGAATTTAGGTCAGATTACTTATGCTGTCCTTTAGTACTTTAGCCTGACAAGACTAAATGGATATATGAACATTTTCATAGTTTACTTAGATGTTTCTACATTAATTTTGAACATAGATTTTATTTTTTCAGGTGAAACAGTAATTTTAAAATAGGTAAAGCTATATTTTTCTACAATTATGGAAAATTATAATCTCAAAAACAGAGTTTTATTATAAATGGGGTTGAATTTTATCAGACCATTTCATAATTTTCATAAATTATTTCATAATTTTGTATGAATCTATTGAGATGATCATAAATTTCTTTTTCTCTTTTAATATAAATTGTATTTATAGAAAACCCATGTTGATTATAGCAAATTATCTTGTGTACACTTTCTTGGGTTATATTGCTAATCCAATTTTCCTTAAAATTTATAGTTGAGTAAAAGGGTTTATAATTTTTCTTTTTCATAATGTCTTGTTATGACTCATTTTCAAGGAATTGGGACATATTCCCTCTGGTCTCTATTGTTTAAAAATTATTTGTGCAAAATTGGGATAATATTTTTCTTGAAAATGTAACACTTTGGCTCATAAAAACATCATTTTCAGATTTTTTGTGCAATATGTTCAAAGTTTATTTTGATATCTTCAATGATCAAAAGACTGTTTAAGCTATTAATTATTTCTTCAGTTCTACTAAATAATATTTTTCAAAAATATTTGCTTTTTTGTCTAAGTATTTATAATCATTGGCAAGTTATTGTTATATCTCACTACATTTTTAATTGTGGTAAATGTACATAAGTTTACCAATATATACAATTTAAAGTGTATGATTCAGTGACAATTTCACAATGTTCTGCAACCACCACTACTATCTATTTCCCAAGTCTTTTCATTATTGCAAACAGAAACTGCATCTGTTAAACAATAGATACCCATTTTCTACTGCCCCTTAGCTCCTAGTAACTTCTTTTCTACTTTCTGTCTACATGAATTGTGCCTAATTTGTACCTCTTATGAATGGAATCATACAATATTTGCTTTTTTCTGTCAGCCTATTTCACTTAGCATAATGTTTTCTAGATTCATCCATGTAGTAGCATGTATTGGGAATTTATTTCTTTTTAAGGTTTAATATAGTATTCTATTATATGTACATACATATTTCATTTATTCCCCCATCTATTAGTGGACAGTTTTTTTTTTTTTTCTACCCTCTGGCTACTGTGAACAATGTTGGCACAAACATTGGTATGTAAGTAGCTTTTTAAGTCTCATTTTTAATTCTTTTTGGCATATAACTACAGGTGGAATTGCTGGTCATATGGTAATTATAAGTTGAATTTTTTGAGAAAGTGTCATACTGATTTCCACCATGGCTACATAATTTCACACTCGCAATGGCAATGTATCAGGCTTCTGATTTTCACCAATGTTTTCCTTTTCTCTCTCTCTCTCTTTTTTTTTTTTTTTGATAAGCCATCTCAATGAGTGGAAAGTGCTATCTCATTGTGGCTTCCATTCATGTTTTCCTAATGACTAGTGATGTTGAGCATCTTTTCATGTGCTTTTTTGCCATTTGTATAACTTCTTTTAAGAAATGTCTATTCAGGTCCTTTACCTTTTTTTTTTTTTTTAATTGAGTTGTTGGTGGGTTAGTTCTAGAAGTTTTTTTTTATAATATAGTTTGGATATTGATCTATTAGATACGTTATTTGTGAATAGTATCTTGCATTCTATAGGTTATCTTTTTCACTCCCTTGATAGTGTTTTTAATGTATAAAGTATTAAAGTTTTGTGTTCATTTTATCTTTTTCTTTGATTGCCTATGATTTTGGTATCGTACCCCCAAAATGATCACTAACCCCAATATTTCCCTGTTTTTTTTAAGTTTCATAGTTTTAGTTCTTCTTTTAAGTCTTTGATCCACTTTTGAATTAATTTTTGTATATTGTATAAAATAAGAGTCTTTGTTCTTTTGCATGTGAATATCCAGCTTTCCCAATATTATTTGTTGAGAAGACTGTGGATTTTCCCACTGAATGGTCTTGACACATTTGTATATTCAAGGGTTTATTTCTGGCCTCATTAAAAAAAATAACATTATTCTATTACAGTTGTCCCAATTTTCTTCCCTTAGCTCTCCTTTGCCCAGACTACTCCTTGCTCCCACAGTCAATCTCACTGTTGTCCATGTCCATGGGCCATTCATACATACTTTTTGACTAGTCCCTTCCTCTGCTTTCCCCCCTCATCCCTCTGTCTCACCCCTCTGGCATTTTTTTCCAACTCCATCTGTCCATATGTTTTTATTTATGCCATGCTGCTTTTTTTTTAAGTTTTAAAATTTGGAAGTGCAAATTTTCCAACTTTGTTTATTTTTTTAAGATTGGTTTTGCTATTTGGAAGTCCTTGAGATTCCATATAAATTTTACTATCAGTATGAGTTTTTCCTTTTTTGCAAAAACAGCTGTTAGGATTTTAATAGAGATTAATTTGAATCTGTCGATCATTATAGGTACTATTGTTATGTTAATGACATTAAGTCTTCTCATCTATGAATATGAGTCTTTCCACTTTTCATGTCTTTTTAAATTTTTTCAGCAAGGATTTTTTTAGTATTCTGTGTATAAATCTTTTGCCTCCTTGGGAAACTTTATTACTATATGTTTTACCTTTTTGATGTTATTGTAAATGGAATTGGTTTTTAATTTTATTTTCAGATTGTTCAGTGTTAGTGTAAAAAGATGTAACTGACTCTTGCATGTTGGTTTCATATCCTGTAACTTTGCTCAATTCATTTATTAGCAGTAATGGCTATGTGTGTACATACATACACTCATATGTGCACATGTGTGTAATCACAGGGTTTTCTAAATATGAGATTATACCATCTGTGAACAAAGATCATTTAACTTATTCTTTTCCAATTTGGATGACTTTTGTTTTCTTTCCTTGCCTAGTTTTTCTGACTAGAAGTTCCATTTTTTACATTGAATAGAAATGAAAGCAGGCATCCTTGTTCCTGAACTTAGTAGGAAAAATATCTTTTAAATTTCTATTTGCACTCTAGTTATATTCTCTTTTAACTTAAAATATTATTTATTGCCCTGGCAGGTATGACTTAGTGGGTTGAGTGCAAGCCAGCAAACCAAAGGGTTGCCAGTTGGGTTCCCAGTCAGGGCACTTGCCTGGGTTTCGGGCCAGGTTCCAGTAGGGGCAACGTGAGAAGCAACCACGCACTGATACTTCTCTCCCTTTCTTCCTCCCTCCCTTCTCTTCTGTATAAAGATAGAGAAATACAATCTTTAAGAAAAAATAAAGTATTCTTTTTTTCTTTTTTTAAATCAGTCTTGCCAGAAGCATGTCAATCTTGTTGGAATTGTGTGCCTGAAACTTGTATAATTTTGTTAGCTAGTGTTACCCCAATAAATTCAATACAAAGGAAACAATATAAAATCTTATATAACATTATGATTATTTCAGTGTACTTGACTTCTCATAAATGAGAAGTGTTGAAATCTCCCACTACATTTGTGAATTTATTAGTTTCTTGTAGTTCAAACAATTTTGTTTCATACACTTTGATGTTATTTTACTAGGTACATGCAAACTTTTAATTGCTATGCTTTTTTTTGACAATTGAACTCCTTATTATTATATAGTGATATTCTCTATTCCTAATGCCTTTTCTAATTTAAAAATCTATTTTTTCTGATATTAATAGCTATATCAGTTTTACTGTGGCTATTATTTGTTGGATATATATTTCCATTTTTAACATTTATTTGTTTGTTTGTTTATTCATTCATTCATTTATTTATTTATTATTTTGGGGGTTGAATATTTTTGTATTTTATTTAATCTTTATTGTATTTTTTCCATTAACTTCTGTATTTCCTGTTACTATGCAAATGTGTTTGTTGTAAGCTACATATATCTAAATATTGTGTTTTTACCCAGACTTTCAACCTGTTAGCCAAGGCATTTGAACTGGTTACATTGATTGTTATTATTGATATATTTTACCTATTTCATTTTTATTATTTGTGTCCCATATTTTAATGTTTCTTCTTAGTACTTTTTTTTTTTACCATTTTCACATCCATTAAGTTTCTTACTACTCCACCCAATCATACTGATATTAATAGACTGATCTTTATGGTTATATATTTCACTTTATCTTTCTTTTTTAAATATTTTATTTATTTATTTTTAGAGAGAGGGGAAGGGAGGGAGAAAGGGAAAGAAACATCAATATATGGTTGTTGTTCACATGGCCCCCACTGGGGACCTGGCCTGCAACTCAGGCATGTGACCTGAGTGGGAATGGAACCAGCAACCCTTTGGTTCACAGCCTGCGCTCAATCAACTGAGCTACACCAGCCAGGTCACTGTATCTTTTTTTTTTCATAGTGAGAGAGTTTCATTTGCTTCTCAGCAACTTTTAGACCAAGGGGCCAATGAAACTTGGTTATTGTTTGCACAAGTTTTTGAGACTTGTGTGCCTTAAATCCATTTTTTCTTGTTCCAATCTGTTATTAGGACCAAAGGACTCTGTACCTGGGAAGTCCAGCTTGCCAAAGTTTGCCTGAAACTTTCCCTGTTTTAGCATCAAAGCTTCTAATTCCCATCCTGGGAAACTCATTAGTCCCAGGCCAACTGTAATGCTTGTTCACTCCTTATACCTCTGGAGCTGACTCCATTAGAAATAGATTCTCAGTGCACCATCCCTTCATCAATGTCCCTACACCTTGAAATTATTCACAAACTTGTCTTTCAGTTATGTCAGCTCTCAAAGGCTCCTCATGCATCTATTATGAGACAGTTGTCCCTTTGCAAACACACCTACAACTAGGCTGGTGGGAGTCCTGAAAGCAGGTGAAATGTTCTAGTGTGCATTTTCAACCTTCTTCACTGAGAATGAACAATTATTTTTTCCTTGGTTTAATCTTTACAGTATTTTTTCCCTTACCATTTAGTCCTCTTATACTCCCCTCCCCCCAGCAGTCTCCACAATGTTGCCTGAGTCCATGAGTCCTTTTTCCTTTTTACTCAATCCCTTTACCCCCTCACCTCTCCCCTGAGTAGCTGTCAT
Organism: Tonatia bakeri; assembly: GCA_004024845.1. Taxonomy (NCBI): domain Eukaryota; kingdom Metazoa; phylum Chordata; class Mammalia; order Chiroptera; family Phyllostomidae; genus Tonatia; species Tonatia bakeri. The sequence continues at coordinate 64,080 of PVIA01003947.1, forward strand.
CCTGTTCTCCATCTTTGAATCTGTCCCCATTTTTCTTGTTACTTCAGTTTGTTCATTACATTCCACATATGAGTGAAATGATATAGTATTTGTCTTTCTCTGACTGGCTTATTTCACTTTATCTTTGAACTTGGTTCTTCTCATCATTTTTTTAGACCACAAATACTTTACCAATATATTTGGTCATTTTATTTTATATTTTTGAAGATATTCTTTAAATATATCCTTCCACTTAGGTATTCATCCAAAACTGTTTTCAATGTTAGTCTGTTTGGATAAACATTCTTAAGTATTTAATGCCTCTAAGAATATTTTTATTGTGGTCTAATATGTGAATGACATTTGAGCTGGATATAAAACTATGTTTTAAGTTCTTTACTTTCAACTTTATTTTTGAAATTCATTTGCTTTTATTATTTTTTATTGTTGTTCAAGTGCAGTTGTCTCCATTTTCCCATCACCACTTTTCCCTACTTCACCCACACCCCACCCTCAGTCCTTCTCCCCTTTAGCTTTGTCCATGGCCCCTTCATACATGTTCCTTGATGACCCTTCGCTTTCTGACTTTCTTCTTTCAACTAATTTTACTATTGAAAAATCTTATGTAAATCAGATTCTTGCTGTTTTGGACATAATATTTTTTTTTTTTCTATTTAGGCTGTTAGATGTTTTTCTTTATCATTGTATAGGTATAAATTTTTATAAAATATGTCTGGGCTTAGGCTTTTCCATATCATTTTTCATTGTCATTCTTTTATTTTAAAGATTTAATGTATTTTAGAAAGAGAGAAAGGGAGTGGGGAAAAAAGGAGTGAAACATTGATGTGTGAGAGAGAAACATCAATCTGTTGCCTCTTGAGCTTTCTCCAACCAGGTACCAGCTACAACCTAGGCATGTTCCCTGAGCAGGAATCAAACTGGTGACCTTGTAACCTTTTGCTTTGTGGTAAGACACCCAACCAACTGAGGCACACTGGTTAGGGCTCATTGTCATTCCTAAGCCCTTTGAATTTTAAATACAAAATTAAGAAACAAAAAATAAAATAAAGACTTTAGTTTTTTATTTAGTATTGATTCTCAGAAATGTATCTCCATTATTTCTTAAAATATTTTTCCTTCCCATTTTATTTTTCTTTCTGAGATGCTAATCTCTGTATTTAATTCTAATGATTCTATCTCCTGTACTGATTATATTTTATTTTATATCTTCTAGTTCTTGGTTCATTTTTTCATCTTCCTGAGAGGTTAATTTGGTTTTATAATTTATTAATTCCTTTATTCTCTTCTCAGTTATACATTATGCTATTTTTTTCTTTTACAGATTTGTTTTTTAAGTATTATATCTTCACACTTCTTATTTTTGCTTGATAATTTTGGAGATATTAATTTTAATTATTTTTGTTGTATATTATAAATTATTACAAATATATGTTTAAAGAATCTACATGGCTAATTTAAGAACTTTGTTTCATGAGATTTTTCATTTATTTGTATTGCTTCTTTTGATGTTACTTTTAAAATATTTTTATTTATTCTACTTTTAGAGAGAAAAAGGGAGAGAAATGTGTGGTTGCCTCTGGAGTAGCACCTAATGGGGACTTGGGCTACAGCTCAGGCATGTGCCCTGACTGGGATCTGAACCAGTGACCCTTTGGTTCACAGGCCTGCATGCAATCCCCTGAACCACACCAGCAGGGGCATCTTTTGATATTATTTTTAATGCTGCATGTTGTTATAATATTTTGATCTGTGAGCTCATTTTCTTCAGGGAATGTTGGCTACTATGAAAGGCAACTATATGTGGGAAGGTCAGATCCCTATGTTTTTCAGTCTCTATGATGTCAGTAGTGAAAATGTGCATAAAATTTGGGGTGAAGAAATTTAGACAATGGAAACCACTGTCAATTACTTCTCTCCTCAAAGCAACTTCTTAGATAATGAATTATCTTTCTTACTGGTAAGAAGTATTGTCTTGAGGAGAATGTTCTACTTTGTTGAAAATATTTTATAATAAATTATTTTATATGTACTTAAATTTTTTAAAGATTTATTTATTTTTAGAGAGAGAAGAATGGAGGGAGAGAAACATTGTTGTATGAGAGAAACATCAATCCATTGCCCATTGATTAGTTTTTTGTTAATATATTCTACTATTTCAAGTTGAAGCTTTGGCTTTCCTGAAAAGAATAATATTTATTATTCTTTTGAACTAGAATAATAAATATTTCTTCATAAAATATCCATTTGCCAACTTGTTTATAAAACAAACACGTAGACTTCATTGCCTAAGTGAATTATATCAGTAATTTTGTAAAAACTAAATATAATTTTTCTTTGTAAGACCTTTCAGATGTGTATTTAATATCTAAATTTTCCCTAACAGTGTACTTGTATATATTTTAATGGAGAAAAGGCACTTTAGGTTATATGAAATGTGTGATACTTTGAAATAAACCATGTAATGATATTCAAAAAATGATTAGCCATTTACATAAAATAGAGTAGTACTTATAGCATAAAATTAAATACGATATTAATCATTGTGCTCTTAGTGCATAAATTAGACAATAACCAAGGTCAGTAGAAGATGTAATATACCTATGGTGAAGCAAGATTAGATTTGTTATCAGAATTTCAGCTCCATTTCTAAGGCTAAAATCATTGATTAGGTATAGTTTGACTAGGTAATATGGACTCAGCAAAATAGTATGTTAAGAATCTATCATTTTATTGTTTCAGTGTCTATGTAATATGATTCTTTTTCTTCTTAAACATTTTTGCAATTTGCTGCTGTTGCTTTGAAATCCATCTGAATTCCACCTTTTCAGAGAAAAAATGCTCTTTCCCTAGTTCCTTCCCCCTTCCTTCCCTCTTAGTGCCTGTTTTCTTGTTTGGCACAACCATTCTATTTCTCAAAGGTACAGTAGAAATATATAATTTAGGATGGTGACACCTCAGGTTATAACCTATGGGATTTTCCAAAAAGATCTTGGAAGCTTTTTTTATTTTTATAAATAAGACTAAATGACTCACAAGTTAGGGAAATAACTGCTTTTAAAATTTCTCCCTAATTGTATTGTTCTGATACTAACATTCATCATCTATCCAATATGATCAACTTTGTCCCTATTTTTCAGATGAGAAAATTGAAAAGGCTTTCTTGACTTAATTAGCTCCCTTCCAAGATGCATGAAGTGCAAATACATTTTAAAATAATGACTTTATATAAAACAAAGATAAAGATTCCTAATAGAGTAAACATGAAAAGAACTACTATATTTTTTGGACTACAAGATGCACCTCCTGCCCCAATTTGGGAGGAAAAATGGTTGTTAATGCTGCTGTTGGGTTCTGTTTACATTTATATTAGTGAAATATTATGTTATTATGTTATTAAATATATATTTTTAAGATTTTATTTATTTTTAGAGAAGGGGGAGGGAGGAAGAAAGAGAGGGAGAAAAATATTAATGTGTGGTTGCCTTTTGCACATTTCCCATTGGGGACCTGGCCTGCAACCCAGGCATGGAACCTGACTGGGAATCGAACCAGCGACCCTTTGGTTTGCAGCCCGTGCTTAATCCACTGAACTACACCAGCCAGGGCATTATTAAATATTTTACCACATTTTTTTGCTTCAAAATTTTTTTTCCTATTTTCCTCCTCTAAAACCTAGGTGAGTTTTATGGTCCAAAAATATGGTAATATTTATAAATATACATCAGAATACATATGTATTCTATAATGTCCCTATTAATATGTATATGCACTTACACATTAACCTGATTTCCACTGTAATTTTAACATTTTTCTCTGAGAAATATACATTATTATATATAGTTTAATGGATTATTATTCAGAAGGTAATTTTTATCTTCATTTGTCTTTTCTTCATATTTATTTCCAGTCTGATTTTATAAGTATCAAAAAATTTCTTCAATTTGAATCAGAGTTTTACAAAAAGTTGGAATAAGGAGTTACTTTTTGTAATAAACTGATTGTTGCTTTGTTTGATTAGTTGTATGTGGTTCTTAAAGAAAGAAAAATGCTACTACTTGTTCAGTTCCTGGTTTACTGTCTATAAATGAAATAATAATATATAGAATAGAAATATTTCAAATGTTCAAGTCACACATTTTGAACTTAGCTTGTTCTGGAATAATGAATATTAACTTAAACTATACTGTTTAAATTTAATTTTCTTGAGAAATCAAATCAATATGCACATTTTAAGTGGTAAATTGGTACAATTTTGAATTATATAGAAACAGCTATCTGAAAAATTGTTCCCAACAGCACTTTAAGAATTGTAATGTTCCTATAATTAGATGTAACCTATATCTACTACAGGCAAAAGTAGTTTTAGGCTACTTTTTTTTACCATCTGGAATAATTATAAAAATCTAGAACATTAGGTGTGCAATGAAAAAATATGCCTTCCTGTGAGAAAAGGGAGTTTCTCAATTAACAGTGTAAAACACTTCTTGACTGTGAGTGGCTGGTAGCACTGATAGTGTTAAGGTTTCCAAAATGTTCAACCATTATACCTAATTTATGATATTCTTATCAGCTTTGCTAATATGTATATTGATTTTTATCCAAGTGATGTATCTAATCTTATTCATTTATAACTAGGTAATGTGATAGATCAAACTTTTATAAATTTGTAGATTGTAATCAGAATTTTCCTTCATGAGTAAACAAATTTTTTTTGCTTACATACAAATAACTTGTTTTTATCATTTCCACAAGCATCCATATTGATTTTAAAGTCAATGTATAAACATTTTTATTTAAGATTAAAATATATATTATAATTTTTAAAGTGGCAAATATAAAATATATAGCCAAATATATCAATGTCCACAGAAAGATTAAGTGACCTTTTCTTTCTTTTTTTCCCTAAAGTTATCTGGCAGTATTTTGGATGTTTATAGTAGTGAGCAGGGAATTTCATCAGTTAATATGGGTCTTACAAATGCTTCCTGTCCAAGGAGTCTATCAGTGAAAAGAGAAATTACAGGTAATGTTGCTTTTACCCTTTTATCCTTTTTTAGTCAACTGCATAAGAAGTGAGTAGGATGTATTATCAGGAGAAATAGAAAATTTTAAATATCAAAATTGTCAGTTAAAATAGGAGACATTTAAGACTTAGAGTGTAACTTGTAGTTCAACTAAATTGATTTATTATTTTAGAAAATGGGCAAATATACATATATGTTCTCTCTCTATATATACACACACACATATATATATACATATGCATATATATAACATGTATATGTATAAAACAGCTTGAGAAGTTCTTTATTTAACATAGGTTCATTTTAATATAAAATGATGCAATTTATTAAAATGGTTGCAAAATAATAGATTAGGGAAAATTAGTCCATTTACATGTAAAATTTGATATAAAACAAACAACTTGATTTTCTCTTTTAGCTTGTTTTATAAATTTTTTGATGGACTCACATTTAACTTTCACAAGTGGGTAAAAACCTCTCAATTTTCAATAATATATTCTAAAATTCTTAAAACTCAAAGGCATTAGAGACATGGTAAAATTTCTTCAAGATATAGATGAGGAAATCAAGAGTCAGAGGAGTTATTTTCCCCTAGTCATAAGGCTGAGTAGGGAAAAATGGGTCAAATAAGGATTATTTGGACTTATAAGTCCAGTTTTAGTTCCTTCATTTGCATAAAATAAAATAAAGTTGAAATGTCTATTGCACATTTTTAGTTTGGAGGCCAAACATTGTTTTTAAATAATGTTTACACAGTCTAATCAATAATGCACAAATATTTATGCATTCAAATAATTTAGGGCAAAATTAATGCCTATAGTTAAATGAACAAATTTAAATAAATGTATTTTTATATTACCTATTTTAAATATTAGAATAATTTAAAGGATACTGTATTAATTTATAAAAAATTACCTCAAAACTTGATAGTTTGAAATAATACTTATCTCAAATAATCTTTATGGGTCAGAAATCCAGGAGGAGCTTAGAAAATTGGTTCTAACTCAGAGTTTCTCATAAGGCTATAGTCAAGATGTTTGCTAAAGATACAGACATTTGACCCTTTAATGGGCTGGAGCATGTGTTTCCAAGGTAGTTCACTTATAGGTCTTGAAAGTTAGTGCTGCTAGTTGGCAAGTGACCTTGGTACTTAACATGTGGACATTCATAGGGCTACTCAAGCTTCATCATGACATGACAACTGGTGATCCAAGACACACCAAATTGGTAACTGAATCTCATTTATACCTATTCTTAGAAGCCACACTAATCATTTACACAATATTCTATTGATTTAACAGGTCAGCCTTATTCAATATGAGAGGGAATTAACAAGTGTGTGAATATTATGAATAAGAATCATTGTGGACCATGTTGGAAGATGACTATCACAAATGTTCACAACCAAATAGCATATAATGTGTTATTTACTGGTATTGTTTAATAGTAATATCTGAGAAATGTACTTAACTCCAAATCCTATAATTTATAAATCATAATTAGTTATGAAAAATGTAGATTGTTGCCCTGGCTGGGTGGCTCAGTTGTTAGGAGCATCAACCCACACACAAGAGGTTGTGTGTTTGATTCCTGGTCAGAGCACATACCTAGGTCATGGGTTCTATCCCCAGTCAGGGCACATATGTGAGGCTACTGATTGATGTTTCTCTTTCACATCAGTGTTTTTCTCTCTATATAAAAAAATAAAAAACATATCCTCAGGTAAAGATTGTATATGTGGAGGGGTTGTAAATATAGGTTATAAAATTTAGGTTTGAATAATATTAAAGTTCTGAAAATAATAATAATTGAGCTGCTAAACATTTGCTGTGTACTGTTCCTCTTTTAATCATCACAATATTATACCAATTTTAAAGATGAAGAGACTGAAACTGAGAATTTACCTCAGAGGGCTATTAAATGGAGGGCCAGAATACAAATCTGAGTTTTACTGCTCAAAGTCTAAGGGCTTGCCATTGCTTCTTACTCAAAGAGTACTTTTCTTCTGATTTCTAAATATTTTCATAAAAATACTATATTGCTTGGAACAAGTAATATTGTATTTCTCTTAGTATTCTTGAATTATGTTGATTAAAGGGGTATACAGTAGAACTAAGAACTGTTTTATCTTCCTTTTATCAGAAACTGATACTCGAGCTTTGGCAAAGGAGAGACAAAAAAAGGACAACCACAACCTCAGTGAGTACATTATTCTTTTTCTTCTTTTCCAAACAAAAGTAATACAATAGAAAACTCATGGGGGTTAAAATGTGTTGTTATTTATTGTGTCTCCATAAGTATTTTGAGGTCAGATGACCAAAATTAATAATACATCTCAACAGTTGAGCTATTCAGATACATTTAAATGATATAAAATCTCAGAAAAGCTATACACTTTCACAAATTGAAACTTTTCAAATTCTCTCCTTCACCATTCTCTCTCAAGAATGCTGCATGTGAGAGAGATGAGTTCACCTAGTTCAGGGGTGTCAAACTCATTTTCACCAGGGGCTACATCATCCTCACAGTTGCCTCCAAGGGGCCAAATGTAATTTTAGGACTGTATAAATTTAACTACTCCTAAACTAGGGGCAAAGAGCCCAGCACTTCCACAGTAGGCTGCATAAAACAAGGTGGAGGGCCGGATTCGGCCCAAGGGCCTTGTGTTTGCCACCTGTGTCCTAGTTACATTTGAACTCTATTGTGATTCATTGACTCAAAGGTTTAAAGTGACTTTAGAAATTGTACACCATTTATTTTTTAACTATTTTTTTTATTGTTGTTCAAGTACAGTTGTCTCCATTTACCCCTCACCACTCCCCCCTACTCCAGGCATCCCCACTTCCCACCCTCGATCATACTCCCTTTGGTTTTGTCCATGTGTCCTTTATAGATGTTTGTGAAAACCCTTTCCCCATTTCCCCCCATTACCCCCTCCCAGTTTGTTACTGTCAGTTTGTTCTTAATTTCAATGTCTCTGGTTATATTTTGCTTGCTTCTTTGTTTTGTTGATTAGGTTCCACTTATAGGTAAGATGATATGGTATTTGTCTTTCTCCACCTGGCTTATTTCACTTAGCAAAACGCTCTCCAGTTCCATCCATGCCGTTGAAAAGGGGAGGAGCTCCTTCTTTCTTTCTGCTGCATAGTATTCCATCATGTAAATGAATTATACACCATTTAAATAGCAAGAAACATAACTCCAGGTTTTATCTTTCTGTCAATCTGTTCTTTCTTTCCTAATAAATTATCTGAAAAGTATTGCTTATGTTTCATTGCTGAATTCCAACACACACACAAAAAAATGACCCTGATGCCTTCCTAGGGGTCAGTGTAACTCTGATAACAGGTCACATGAGAGGAAGAAACATAGAAAAAGGAAGTTGTTTATCAGGAATTTTGAGCTTGATAATGTTTGGTGATGTCTCAAGTGCTTAACTCTCAAGTGAGCTTGGCTAATTGACTGTGAAGCCTTTTTGTTCTGGGAGCCATATCAAAAAATGAGAAAAGAATAAAACAAGACAAAAAATTTAATGCTTTAAAATAAACCAGAAATTTCCTTACATGTAATTAGCTGAAATTGATTCTACCTGCACTTGTAAAACCTTCATCTGTCTGTTCATACTCATTGGTGTATATCACAGAATAATTACAGTTTCCTATGTGACTCTGAGAAAACAGCTGACACAAGGTTATAACAGTCCTCAGGGTAGTTGTGGAGAGGGAAATGATCTAATTCTGATAGCCATTAGTGGTAGAGCGAAGAAGCTTATATCCAGATTATAAGTAGAACATGATTATGGAGAGCTAATTATTGATAGCAAGACTTAATATTACACAGCAGAAAGAAAGACGGAAATCCTACCCTTCATGACAGCATGGATGGAACTGGAGAGCATTATGCTAAGTGAAATAAACCAGGCAGTGAAAGAGAAATGCCATATGATCTCACCTATAAATGGAACCTAATCAACAAAGAAGCAATCAAAATAGAACCAGAGACATGGAAATAAAGAACAAACTGATAGTAACCAGAGGGAAGGGGAGAGAGTGATAATGTGAAAAAAAGGGGAATGCCATCAAAGAACATATTTAAAGGACCCACGGACAAAGCCTAAGAGGGGTAGGATTGAATGTGGAAGGTGGGGTGGGTAGGGCAGGGAAGAGTATTAGAGGGGGGAATTACAACTGTAATTGAACAACAATAAAAAAAGAAAGAACTAATACAGTGAGGAACTAAGGGCTTCTCTTTTATTTTAGACTGCTTATCATTACTCTCCTCATTTGTTTCTTCTCCTATTTCTACAGCTTAAACAACAGGTCATTTAAGATAAAGTATGATAGGTGCCTCGTATGTTCATTATTGAAGTGTTTTCTAATCTGGATTCCCTTTTTGAGTGATTTTGCTTTTTGGAGATATCATGGCTGAAAAAATTAATATGACATTTTAAATATGCCAGATCTAGGATAACCCCTAAAGTTTGCAAAGATTGCGACGAGAAGACAGATGAAGTCCCACTTACAGGATGTCTAAATATTTAAAAGTTATGATTCATGTTAGAAAGTGCTAAAATAAGTATACTCTATCCTTCCTAAGGACTGGAAGGCCAGCTGTGAATTTAGAATTCTCAGATCTTTGGAGTTCTGAATGGGACTGTTAGAGTGGAGCAATACTCACTTGTCTCTTCACCCCATATTTCATTCTGTTTTGCCAGTGGTGTCAGGTGTGAGTATGACCACTTGATCTAGTACATTCAAGCTCCATACACATCTCAGCAAACAGTTTCATATCTTGGGTCTAGTGGTGAGCACACTGGTGTTATGATCTTCCCTCAGAAAGATGGACCTGAGAAGTGGCCTACGCAGGCTCTAGCAGCAGGCTCAGTGTGTTTGAGAGGATATCCCTTATGTGTGTGTTATGTGTGATCCTGACTGGGGATCAGCCTGGCTCTGTGGCTGCCTTGCTCAGTGGAAATGGGTATGATGAGAGAAGGCAAGCGTGGTTCCTCTCAAGTATGAGGTCCTAGATAAGGACTCCTCTTGTCTGGATCTAAAGGCAGAAATGATTGAATATATCAACAACTTTGTGAAGAGTGAAATCACACGTGGCATCTTATAATTTTTAAAAATTGACTTTCCTACAAATAACTAGTACTAGGTATGAAAATATTGAGAAACCAAAGCTCTCATTATAATTAGCCATTAAACATGTATCGAGCACAATTTAAGAAGAGTAGAGTAGAAACTTCTGATAGTTTATGAGGTAAATTCATTATTTACATTTAAATAATAGATTTTGAGGAAATATTTTAGGACTAAAACAACCCGTTATTTTGAGATAAGTTTTTGAATATACTTCATAGCTGTTCTTCATTTTATAATGTTTTATTTATTGATTTTTAGAGAGAAAGAGAAAGAGTGAGTGAGAGAGAGAGAGATTAGTTTGTTGTTCCACTTATTTATGTATTTATTGGTTGCTTCTGGTATGTGCCTTGACTGGAGATCGAACATACAATCTTGGTGTATTAGGACAATGTTCCAACTGACTGTGCTACCTTGCCAGGGCCTTATTTTATACTTAAAAATCTGTTTTATAATATAGGAGTTAGTATGTGTGAACATAGAATTATTAATACATTCTCACTGTGAAATATATATGTATTTCTATCAGCTTTATTTTTATTTTCTTTTCAGTTTTTTTTTTAATGTGGTGTCATGCTCTTTGAATCACATGCACAGGGAAAGTAGAATTAATAAAGAAGGGAAATAAACTGCATCAAGAATCAATTATATTCTAATTTCAAAGGAATTCCAATGTATTATTCCTGAAGGTCAAATCCATACGTATATTGTAGGTTTGCAAAGACCATTGAATGTTTTTCATGTCTTTCCTTCTTTCTGGTAGTGATCTTAATTTTCAAGCATAATCATTTTTAAAGAAATCTTGAAAAGTGAATATCAGAATCACCTGCAAGCTTGTTATAAATGCAAATATTGGGGCCCTGACCCAGACCTACTAAAATCAGAATCTCTACTAGTAGGGCACATATATATTCTAACAATTCTTTCAGGCATGTTTGATATACACTAAAGTTTGAAAACCACTGTTCTATATATAATTGACAAATTTAAAAGAACATATTTACATTCTAATTGACATATATTTATTTAGCTTCTCTTATATGCCAAACCCTCTGGAGGTACAAAAATGAGGAGGAAATGGTTCCCTCCCTCAAAAAGGTCATAGTTTACTTGGTTACACATACCTACCATGTGCTAAACTTTGTGTTAGGCCTTCAGGGCTGTATATAAGAAGAGTTAAGTCCTCAGATGTTTATAATCCTTATGGACTGACAAAATGCATATATATAAAATATATATATGTTTCAGTATGAGTAAATATTATATGGCATTTTAAATACTGAAAAACATGTATTCAGAAGGAAATATTTTAAGATACTGTGAATAATATATTGTTATTCCTTTAGAATAAAATATATTTGAATTTTTATTTTATTTTGAGAAATATTCTTTTGATTAAATGAAATTTTATTGTTCTTTAAAAATTATTAAGAAAGTTTATGTCTATATAAAAGTGAATTGTGCTTTAATGAGAATAATAAATATTTCTTTTTTTTTAATAGTTGAAAGAAGAAGAAGGTATAATATTAATTACCGAATCAAGGAGCTTGGTACTCTTATTCCAAAGTCTAATGATCCGTGAGTTCAATAACCATTTCTATAATAAAGTTATGGTTTTAATATCCCAAAAAATGGGTGTGAGGGAAGAAGGATAAAGGAAGACTAGTAACTAGGAAACAAAGCAGCTTATGGTAGAGATAAGTCTACTTTTGATTTTATTTTAAAATATTTATTCAAGGCTGAAAGACATTAAGCATCAAAGTTGTCACTAACAGTTATTCTTTTGAGCTGTAAAAAAATAAGTAATTATTTCTTTTCAGTTTATAGTGGCTCTTTTTTTTTTGTATGACACCAATATTTACAGACTTATTGGTAGTGGCACATGATGTCTAAGACAGTACTATACTCAATTTATGGTTCTAACAATTCTTCAAATGTAAGATTTGTGTGTGCATGAACATTGGAATGTCAGATTTTCAGAGGTTCCAACATTCTGGAGACGTGCAAGTAAAAAATAGAATTATAAAAAACATGCTTACAGATTTCAACCACTAATTGATTATTGTAATGAACTTTTTGGCCAAGTGTTGGTATCATATATACAAAAGCAGTTAAACAAGATGTTTGAACTAAAATTAATACAGGTGGGATGGGAATAAGAGGGAAAAAGAAAGAAAGAATGGCTTAAGAAATGTCTAAAGGAAACAAAAGTGATTTTGAGATGACAGAGGGAGAGAGAATACTAAGAGTGATACAGGGAAAAAAACAGGCTAATACAGGGAAAAATTAATATTTGGTATGAAAAGAAAAAGAAAGGAAAAAATTTTTTAAAAGGCAGGATGAAAGAAAAAAGAGAAAGAAAGAAAAAAGCAGGCTAAAACACAGTAAAATTAAAATTTGAGATAAAAAAAGAGTAGGAGAGGGGAATGGTAAAATTTGAGATTTGAAATAGAAAATTAGTGAATATCTAAAGATAAAAATGAAAAAATGACACAACTACCCTATCCACAATCAACAAGCAAAGATTGCTAAATGTGGAGATAGAACCCAGGTATTTTAAGAGCGGGAAAAAGAAATCCGAGATGACCATTAACAAGAAAATTGGCTTTGAGAGGCTGGGCGGGAGAGAAATAGCAAGAGTGTGGAATGGAAACAAGTCATAGCATGAGAGAAAATAAAATTTAAAATGAAAATAATAAGAGGAAAGAAGAAGGTAAAATGAGGTAAGAGAAGAAAGGAGCAAAATATGTAAATTTAAATAAACTATGGTATAAAATCTAGTGACTTAATATGTACAAACTTGAAGGCCAATAAATTTCATGTAAAAAAGCTATACAGGAAAGAAAATATCACCAATCATGGAGAAGACTTTGGTGGATTTCATCTCATTAGCATGTAGTATTTACCACTGTTTTTTGTTTCTGTAACAGCCTCTGGTGATGTCATGTGTTGTCCCTATCTGATCTTAGGCAGCCTGTTTACAGACTTCCAGGGATCTACTGTCTGTGGCTGACTCCTTCACTTATTAATCTAGTCAATCTGCACTCAGGCTTAAGCACCACAGGGTGGGCAGAATCCCTTCTGGGTCAGGCTATTGTTCCCCCTCAAACTGCTTCCACTTGGAGGAGGGTGGTCTGCCTGAGCAAGATGGCTGGCTGCTGCAGTATTGGGGGATGACTCAGCACCGGGATCCCAGTAGCTACTCTCTCAGTTCTCTCCCCAAAGCCTCTGCCCCCAGTCTTTCCTCAAGTGTCCACTCTGCCCCCACCTCCCTTTTGCTGAAGCCCAGGGTAAGTAACTGCAAATGAAAATTTATGTGCTGGCCCTTTAGGCAGCTCTTTGCTTCTCCAGCCATCCAATTCTGGCAGAGAGCAACCCTGCCCCTTCTCACAGCTGGATGTTATCTGAGTACTTTTCAGGCACTGTTGTTCTGGGCTAGGGATTTCAGCTTAGGGTTTAGACCCCACACTTCTCTGGGAGATCCAACCAGCTGCTTAAATGTCCCTCTGGAACTTCAGCTGCCCCCTGTGGGTGCCTAGCCAGCCCTCTTGTGTCTCCACTGCACTCCTTACTAGTCACATTGAGCTGAAGCTTATTCTTCCGTCTGTCTGAGGTTATAAGGCTTCTTTCTCACTATCATTCAGTCATTTGTTCTGGGTGGTTTATCCACAATTTAGTTGTAATTCTAGTTTGGTTCTGAGAGGAGATTAGTGTAACTTCCACTCACTCCTCAGTCATCTTGGATCAGCTCATTTGTTGTTGATAGTGCTGTCATGGATCTTTCTCTCCAATATGGTTCCCATTTTTTTATCTATTTACTTTTTCTTCCTTTTTAATTCTTTCTCTCACTTTTTAATTTATTTTTATTTTATTTTATTTTCCATTTAAATCTAATAGTATATGCTTCCCTTCTCTTACTCCATTCTGCCTTCTTCATTCCTTTTTTATTTATGGTGTAAATTTTACTTTCTCTCTTTGTACTTCTCAAATTTCCAACTCTTGGTAGTGTTCCTCCCTCTAACCTCTCAAAATCATTTTTCTTTCAGTAGATCATCTCATATTCACTCTCCTTTCTTATAAATCCTTTATCTCTTTACACCCTTATTAATACTGGGTTGTTTGCTGTTGATAGTGGTATTGGGGGTGCAAGTTATTTTTGAGGGTGTGGATTTATTTCCTGAACTTTGTAGTTTTGTACTGACAGCACCTGCACAGCAGCATACAATACATGGTGGATGAAGTGACACTGTCAACCAGCAGGAGGGAAGGACCCACCAAAGAATACCCAACAATAGTCAAAACCCAATTACATCCAGAGAGTCAACATAAACAGCATGAATGATGCACTACATGAAAACAATTTAACTGATATGTATGGAACCTTTCATCCCAGGAAGCAAAATATACATTCTTTTTAAATGCATAGAGAACATGTTCAAAGATAGACCACCTGATAGGACACAAAACAAATCTCAACAAATTCAAGAAAATTGAAATCATGTCAAGCATTTTCTCAGACCACAAGCGCTTGAAGCCAGAAACCAACCTCAAGGAAAAAACTCAAAAACACTCAAATTCATGGAGACTGAATAGTATGCTATTAAATAATGAATAGGTGAATAATGAGTCAAGGAAGAAATCAGCAAGTTTCTGAAAACAAATGAAAATGAACACACAACAGTCTAAAACCTATGGGACACAGCTAAGAAAGTCTTGAGAGAGAAGTTCATAGTGATACAGGCCTACCTAAAATGATAGGCATATTTAAAATAAACATCCTAACACTGCATCTAAAAAAACTAGAGGAACAACAACAAAGCCTAGAACGAGTAGAAGGTAGGAAACAATCAGATCAGAGCAAAATTAAATGACAAAGACTAAAACAACAATTCAAAGAATCAATAAATTTAGGAAAAGGAAAACAAAATAAAACAAATGTTTTCTTTTTTGAAAATATAAACAAAATTGACAAGCTTTTAAAACAGTCTCATCAAAGAAAAAAGTTACAGGCCTGACCCAAATAAGTAAAATCAGAAATGAAAGAGGAGAAATTATAACTGATACCACGGAAATACAAAGGATTGTAGGAAATTACTACAAACAAGTATATGCCAAAACTTTGAAAACCTGGGTGAAATGGACAAATTTCTAGAATCATATAAGTTTCTTATTCTGTGTCAAGAAGAAGCAGAAAGCTGAAATAGATGAATAACAGCTAGTGAAACAGAAGTAGTAATCAAAAAATCTCCTGGAACACAAAAGCCCTGGACTAGATGGTTTCACAGGGAAATTTAACAAAACATTTAAGAAAGTGCTAACCTCTTTCCTTCTCAACTATTCCAAAGAATCCAAGAAGAGGGAAGATTCTCAAACTTCTTTTATGAGGCCAGTATCATCCTAATCCCAAAACCATATAAAGACATAACAAAGAAAGAAAACTACAAGCCGATATTGCTGGTAAACATTGATGCTAAAATCCTGAAGAAAATATTGACAAAATACATCCAGCACTACATTACAAAGATCACATACCATGATGAAGTGGGATTCATTACAGGGATGCAAAGAAGGTACAATATTCACAAATCTATAAACATGATACATCACATAAAGAAAAGGAAAGACAAAAATCACATGATCATATCAGTAGATGCAGAAAACACATTCAATAAATGAACCATAAGTGACCCAAATAGCCGCAGCAATTCTGAGAAAGAAGAACAAAGTAGGAGGGATCACAATACCTGACATCAAACTGTATTTATAAGACCACTGTAATCAAAATACTCTGGTACTGGCATAAGAACAGACACATAGTCTAATGGAACTGAATAGAGATCCTGGAAATAAACCCATGTATCTACTAGATCAATTAATATTTGACAAATGGGGCAGACCATAAAATGGAATAAAAATAGACTCTTCAATAGATGGTGTTGGGACAGCTACATGCAAAAAAAAATGAAACTTGACCACCAACTTACATCATACACAAAAATAAACTCAAGATGAGTAAAAGACTTAAATATAAGACATGACATCATAAAAATCCTCTAATCTAGAATATGGAAAATCTATTTACCCTGAATGGGACCACCATTAAGAAAATTCACTGTAATCATTCTTAAGTGTGTTTCTCTTCTTTATTGATCTGAAAAAAAGTGATTAGTATTTACTTTAACTGTATTATTTTATATGTAGGCAAATTATATTTATTTTTTGTCTAATTAAAATCATTAGTCAGACATTGAATATGTGTATATGTGAATCTGTCCACATAGCACAGACAGAAGAGATAACTCCTTGCCAGCTGTGACATTCCAGACATCCAATACCAATTCTGTTTCAATACATCTTATCCATTGGATTGTTGTAGTCTTACCTGTCACTCTGTGTCCCTCTATGGCAGGCACCAATGTAAGTTTCATGGTTGAATCCAGAATGTAGCCTCTTCAAATTGACCTAACTTGAGAAGTAGAGTCTGGGTATATGGGCTTAAATAGTAGCTATTTACTCTATGAAATTATTTTAATTTCATTTATTGAATTTTCAGATGCTACTACGGATAATATAAAAGTTGCAGAAAATGACTCTGGTTGGTGCCGCTCTGTGGATGGAGTGCCATCTTGCAAGCCAAAACATTGCTGGTTCAATTCCCAGTTAGGGCACATGCCTGGGTTGTGGTCCAGGTCCCAAGTAGTGGGTGAACGAGAGCATACACATTGATGTTTCTCTCCCTCACTTTCTCCCTCCCTTCCCCTCTGTCTAAAAACAAACAAACAAACAAACAAATAAATAAAATCTTTTTAAAATGTTGTAGAAAATGAATTAATGGGAGATAGAGTGCGTGCATAAAATAGAGTAGGCAACTTTCACTTTGTTGTTTTTTTCATAGTTATATTTTATTAGTATTTTTTTAAATATTTTAAAAATACAGTTGACCTACATTATTATATTAGTTTCAGGTATGCACCCCAGTGATTAGACATTGTATATTTTACTAAGTAATTATCTCAGTATATCTAGTACCTAATTGATACCATGTACAATTATTAGAATATTAATGACTATATTCCATATGTTTTATTTTACATTTCTAAGACAATTCTGCAACAACTCATTAATACTTCTTAATCTCTTCAACTTTTTCACCCATCCCTGCAAGCATCCCATCTAGTAACCATCAAAATATTATCTGCACCTATGTGTCTATTTCTGTTCTGCTTCTTTGCTTATGTATTTATTTTTTTAGATTCATTTAATGTAATACTAGTTTGGTGGTGATGAACCCTTTTAGCTTTTCCTTGACTGATAAGCTCTTTACCTGTCCTTTGATTCTAAATGAAAGCTTTGTTAGGTGGAGTAATCTTCATTATAGGTCCTTGCTTCTCATCACTTTGAATATTTCTTCACAGTCCCTCTGGCCTGCAAAGCTGACAGTCTCATGGGAGCTTTCTTGTTGATAACTAACTGCATTTCTCTTGTTGCTTTTCAGAATTTCTCTTTGTCTTTAATCTTTGGCATTTTAATTATGATGTGTCTGGGTGTGGGCATCTTTGGCTTTGTCTTGCTTGTGACTCTCTTTGCTTCCTAGGCTTGTATGTCTATTTCCTTTACCAAGTTAGGGAAGATTTCTGTCATTATTTTTTTTTCAAATAGATGGTCCAATTTCTTGCTCCTCTTCTCCTCAGGGCACCCCCATGATGTGAATGAAGTTGTCCCAGAGGCTCTTTACAGTACCCTCATTTTCTTGGATTCTTTTTTCTTTTTGCTATTCTGAGTGGGTGGTTTTGTTTTCTTATATTCCAAATCACTGATTTGATTCTCAGCTTCATTTACCCTACTGTTTATACTCTGTAAATTATTTTTCATTTCTGTTAATGTATCCTTAATTTCTGACTGATTCTTTTTTATGGTTTTTATGTCCTTTTTTTATGTTGTTGAAGTTTTCTTTGAGTTCAGCTATTCTCCCTCTCAGTTCATTGAGCATTCTTATAATTAATGTTTTGAACACTATATCTATAGATTGCTTATCTTCATTTTGTTTAGTTCTTTGGAGTTTTGTGCTCTTTCATTTGGGACATGTTTATTTGTCTCCTCATTTTAAGAGCCTCCTTGTGTTTATTTCTTAAAAAAAGATTTTATTTATTTATTTTCAAATAAATCTTTATTTATTTATTGGGAAGGAAAGGAGGGGAAGGGAAGGAGAAAGACAGGGAAACATCAATGTGTTGTTGCCTCTTGTACACTGCCCCCTGGGGACCTGGCCTGCAACCCAGGCATGTGCCCTGCCTGGGAATTGAACCAGCAATGCTTTGGTTTGCAGGCCTGTGCTCAGCCCACTGAGCTATATCAGTCAGGGCTATTTCTATGCATTAGGTAGAGCTACTACATTTTCCAGTCTTGATAGAGTGTCCTAAGGTAGTAGGTGTCCTGTAGGTCTAGTAGCACAGCTTCCTCATGTGGGCTGTGTAGACTTTCCTGTTGTAATTGAAACTTTCTTGCTGTTGGCACATCAACAAGAGCAATTTATCCCCAGGCCAATAGGCTGACTGCATGGAATGGCTGTGCCACCAACTACAGTGGAGGATCAGCTGTATAGCCTCCCAGCCCCCTCATGGAGGAGGACTTACTTCACTAAGTCTGCCCCTGAGTGTGTTGTTTGTGGACATTATTGTGTGGTGCTTTGACATAGTCTGAAGTTGTCCACTGGATGCACAGGCTCTGAGGCCTGGCAGGAAGTGCAGAGCCAAGTCAGCAGCTACCTGTATTCTGCCCAGTGTCCACCCAGCTTGAACTATAAAGTGATCATAAAATGACTGCTACCTGTGCTGGGCTTGGAAGTTCCGAGTAGAGGCTAAGCCACTTATCAAGAGGTATGGAACAATGAGGCCAGATGCTGTTTGTTTGAGAGATTTTAGGAAAACCTTAAGTGTGAGGCAAGATGGGCCACTCATATGAAAAGCCACTGGAAAAAGCTTGGGTGGGCCTGAAATTTTGGTGATGCATGGTCTTAGGGAATCACCATGTTGGGTGAACAGTGTGAGCCAAGATGGAAACTCCTATATGGCACCAACCTGCTGGCTCTGTGGAGGCATGTCTCATCAAAGGTACAATGGCCTCTGCCAGCAATTTTGCCTGGCAGTTGGATCTCTGGCCTTGATGCCAGACAATTCAGTTATGTCTCATATGTTCTTGGTGCCTTTCAAACCACTGCCCCAACACTAGAGCTCATAGGGAGTGGGTCCAAATAAGTGTTTGTAGGCCCTTTAGGAAGAACTGCCTAGGACTCCAAGGGCACTCCATCTCACTTGGTCTCAATTTCTGCTGCTTTTTTTACGCCCAGAAGTAATGGGGACATTTTTACCCAGCACTAAAATCCGGGACTTGGGAGCTTTGTGGGGGAGCTAGGACCCTCATTCCTCAGGAGTCTCTCTCCTGATTTTTATCTGCTACACATGAGCATGGGTTCCCCTGTTTTCATCTCTGATCCTCCTGTCATCTCATTGTGGCTTCTTCTTCAATTCTTTAGTTGTAGGGCTTCCTTTTAGATAGATTTCAGGTGTTTTGTGATGATAGTTGTTCTGTAGTTTAGTTGTAATTTTGATGTGGTTGTGGAAAGGTGTGAATACCACATTTACCTATGCTACCATCTTGACCAGAAATCTAAGTTTCGCATTGAAAAATTATTACCATGTTATGGCAGTGATGAAGTTAACAAAAAGTGGGTCAAAAAAATCAGACTAATTTGCTGAATAAATGACTGTGACCATTAAAATGCATAAGATCAGTTTCTCTTTTTTTAAAAAAATGGATATATATCAGATCATAAAATAATCTAGAATAGAATTTTTCAAGTCATTTACCATAACTTATTAATAGATCATGAAATCAATGAAAAGGGGCAGATTGTGCATTTTTAAATAAAGAAAGAAAAATAGCATTGCAAACATCAAAAATATTACATATTGCACATAAAGAGGAGTAATAACTTGTGAAATATTTGTTGCAATTTTATGCACTCGGTCACAATAGAAAACATATTTCTATGGCAGATACTTTTGAAAAAGTAGAAAAGTCAGAAATTTGCAGAAAGATTACTGAATTGAGTGAAGAGATCTGGGGCTCATCTTCTAAATATCACATGCTCTTGGGCAAATAGCAGGAACTGTGAAGCAGTTGAACTCTGACGAACTTTCCAGCTCATGATTAGAATAAACTTATTGGTTGGCTTAGGAAATGAAGGCTAATACCTGAGGACATATTCAGTTCTATGAAGTGGCCATTTTTATGTGTCAAAAAACTTCAGAAATTTATATTTCATTGCTGGGTCAAAATAGTAAGGTGAGAAGAGGAAATAATATAGTGAATATCTGTAGTTAAAATATATAGGTTGAGAAAATTAAATAAAAAAAAAAACTATGAGGGAATGACAATCTCCTGACCACTGGTAAATAATAAAACCACACAAAACTAACAAACACAAAAAAATGAAGAGCTTCTACAGATAAGTGGTTGTGGTCTATTTATATGTGTTTTTTATGAATAATATTTACAAAAAATTATATTAGTAGAAATATAAAATACTATCAGCATAAACTATTTTACTGATGCTATAAAATTGCTCTTGTTTTTCACTTTATAAATTATAAAAAAAGATTACAGGGTTTTTTTTACTATTTTTTTCTTTTCTTTTTTTTTTTTTTAAAGATTTTATTTATTTATTTTTAGAGAGGGAAGGGAGGGAGAGAGACAGAGAGAGAGAGACATCAATGTGCGGTTGCTGGGGGACATGGCCTGCAACCTAGGCATGTGCCCTGACTGGGAATCGAACCTGCGATCCCTGGTTCGCAGCCCGCGCTCAATCCACTGAGCTACGCCAGCCAGGGCACTATTTTTTTCTATAGTTATAATTTTAACCTGCTTCTATGTACGAATGATCGTTGAGGTAGTACATGAGACCTAATAAAACTTTTTAAATATTAATCTAAGCAAGATAAATTAAACCTGCCATAGCGTCTTCTTTTTTGTTATGTTTTAATGCTTTTTAAAAGTGGATGTGAATTCCTAAAATGACAACAGACTGCATTTTAAATAGTTTTGCATGGCCACACTTCTACTACAATGTGTGCATTTTTATTACTTGCTTTAAATATACATGCATTAAATATCCTCAAAAATTTTAAGTTCTTCAAAGAAAAATATTTTGTAAAAAATAGAAAGTTAGTATAAACATTAATTTGTTAGGCGTCCCTGTGCATGTGTTGGTGTTACTGTCATATATGATGTTTTGAATGCCTAGCTGCTTGAAACTGTCTTGGGAGAAAGGCTTACATCTCCTTAATTAATTTGGAAAACTTCAAATATATTCAGGAGGAACTTTATATATATTTTTATTTTATTATTATGTTTTTAGATTTTAACTGACCTTTATTTTTGCTTCATTATATTGAAAAATTTAAAAATATGCAAGCCATATTTTAAAACTAGGAAAACACAGTAAATCATTCTTTCTGCTTTCATTTCTTTCATGTACAAGACTTCAAGTAAAGGAACTCTCCCTTTATTATATCACACCCATAGTCTTGTCGATTCCTGTGATTCAGCTCCACTGGAAGTTAGTATCCTTAGCTCCCCACAGCACAATACAGAGCTTCCATTAATGAGTTTACCACCTTCTTGCTGCCCTGTTCACCCCTTCACCTGTCACAGAAGGACTCCTATCAGCTTGTTTGCAGAGCAAAGGGGACTTGAGAAGCTATTACATTTCTTTCTCTCCTTGGAGAGTTCTATGCATGTCTTCTCTTGGCATGCCCAGTCCTGGGCTAGAACAGGTTCTTGGATGCTCTGTATTACCTTATTTGACTTGACTAAGCTTCTGTTGAATTTCTTATTGATGTTTTTAGTCATATAGTCCTAATTTTGAGAAAACCAGTTAATGAAAGTTTGAGCATGTGAAACTTTATATATTAAAGTGGCTTTAAAGTAGAGTGATCATTTAAAAAAGTAAAATTGTATCATGTAGAAACTGAAGGAAGACTCATTGTGTGGTCTCTACCACCATTTTGAGGATTTATTTTTACATATAAATAAACAGTGCTTTAAACTTGAAAGTTAGCTAGGGTTATATTTTTTCATTTTAGTCTTTTTGTCCAACTTTTTCTTCTCATGAGAAGAAATGAAACAAAATTACAGCCCAAAGGTTCCCTACTGGTTAGAGTTTTAATTCAGAAGTTCACTACACTTTTGAAATACATGTACCTTCTTGATTTAGTGACAAAAGTACTACTCTCTCTTTTTCCTAGCCTTCTCACTGTCAAATAAGTCACTGTGAGATAAATGGGACCAAAAGCTGTTTTAGCCTTAGACAATTGGCAAAGCCTTTTTACAGTTGTGCGAGACACTGAATAGTTTGGTATATTTCAGTAGAAGAAAGCTTATCCAGTCCTTAATAAACATTTTCAACTGCTGGTAGAAAAATGCAGATAGACTTAATTCGTTAAAATTAAGGAAATTGTCATCTAACATGAACTTCCAATGAGGCATATGCAAAGCAGATTCGTTTCTTAAAATATATGTTTCTACTTCTGATCACTTAATAAGTACATATGGGGTCTGACACAAATAATGTCCCTTTTTATTACAAAATCTTTTGCTATAAAATTATAAGCATGTAATGCTAATTCTGTAATGTAACAATATCACACTCAAGAAACCCATATGGAATTTTAGGTGAAATGTTTAAATTAAAACTATAAATTATTACATCCATATTATTACCCTTCCAACAAACCAACTGAACTCAAGCAGGCATTACTTCTGCTGGACCCTGTATATATTAAGTTCAAGATATTTTACTAAGATCATGTAAACTAAAAAATAGATGCAGTGCAGTCTTTTAAAATTTGTCTTACCTTCTTACTTTCTGCTGTATTTGAAACACCTCATGACTATAAATTGAAAATTTATCTAGGTTTCCCAATAGCCTGGGTTAACTTTTAGCAAATCGTTTGGCTTTATTCTCCTAAATATTATTAACTCTCATATAGTATTAAATTTACTGATGTGTTTTCAGGTACTAAAATCAGTAGCCTTTTCAAATTATCATTCTCCTATCTCAAAATAAGTTTTAATATTTTTTCTATACTATAGCCTAAGGGTTATCTGATAATGTTTAATTGTATTTACTTATATTCAATTTATTTAAAAATAGGTATCTAGCCTTTTAAAAAGTATTGATACTTTCTGAGCAGAAATATTTGCTTAATAATTCTAGAAAGTTTTACTGTATTGCATAAAATTATATTGCCAAATTCAGTTTTGTTTCACAATGACTCAGGATCAACATTCAAGAGGGACCTTATTTTTTTTCTTAGAAGCATAAAAGCAACCTTATTAGAAAGTAGGTTAAAAGATTGGTACATTTGAAATGATCTTTAAAAATTTAGGCTTAAGTCCTCAGTAATGTACATTTCCTAGTTCATTAATGCAGAAATACAGCACATAGATTTTAATCTTGGAGTTAATAATAAAAGCAATTTTCACTAAAAATATAAAAACTGTAATGGTAGAATCATGATATTGCATTTAGCTCTCCCCACAAAAAGTCACTTTATTACTTTCTTTTGACACTTATTTTCATTCTGGGATTAATTTTACTATATAAGGGCTCCTTAACTATTCTATTAAAATTTCTATTCAGAAGCAATAATATCTAAGAGTGAATAATAGTCATGTAAATCATTATTTCATATTAATGTAAAAGATTTTGTAAGTTCTTATGAATTCTGCTGACATGCACAATTGTGAAAAGGTTATCTCTCCCTTCTACAGTGATATGCGCTGGAACAAAGGAACCATTCTAAAAGCATCAGTGGAGTACATCAAGTGGCTACAAAAAGAACAACAGAGAGCTCAAGAATTAGAACACAGACAGAAGAAATTAGAGCAAGCTAACAGGCGGCTTCTACTCCGGATTCAGGTTTTTATAAGAATGTTGCTATGAACCACGTAGCTTAAATATGACTTACCTGTCATCAGTTTTATTCATTTGTCTCATTTATTTTTTTTATTAACAATTATTTTTTCTTCTGAAGGATAAATTTGTTGCCTTTTAGATGTTTATGAATTGGATTGCTTCAATTAAGTTTTGATTGGAAATCTAGGATCAAGATGACTTAAAAAATACATAAGGAATGACAATAACTAATAGCAAAATGCAAAACATTGAATCAATTTTATAAACACACACAATATTATTATAGACAAAAAATAATAAAGTAGAACATTTGTTTCTTTAGATAATATTGGACACTAAATTCTCCTTTACCCTTTTTATTTCTTTAGTAACATTGCTATGGATTTCATTGCCTCAGGGCATATTGTGCAAGTTTATATTAAGTCACTCCTCATCTGTTCATGTGACAAAAATATTAAAATATGCATTTTCATAACTATCAGGTTTTTTATGTGAGTATGCTTATGGCCAGGTAAAGCACTTACTTTGTTTCCATGAAATGGTAATACAGTGAGAAATTAATCTGGAAGAATAAATGGAAGATTTTTTACTCTTTCCAAATGACTGTATTAGAATCTGAGTCACTATGGGACCATAGTGTATTCCTTTAAAGGACAAGGATATGGACTTTAAAAAATTTTCTCATATTTTTCTACGTATTATATTTTAGGCAATAAAAACATCAGATTCTATTATTTGCAAGAATATTTATAATTTGTATTATTCTTCATTTTGAATACTTGAAAATATTTTGGTTTCATTTCTGATTTATTCTCTAGTGTTAACTCCCCTTTCAAAGCCATTATTTAATTATTTTTGTTTGAAATTGCAGGAACTAGAAATACAGGCTCGTGCTAATGGTCTGCCAACCCTGGTTTCACTGGACCGAGTTGATTTAGGTGCTCACGTCACCAAAGAACAGACCCATCTTGAGCAGAATTCAGTAGACTATTGCCAACAACTGACTCTGTCTCAGGGAACAAGCCCCAAACTCTGTGATCAAGCTATGGCTTTCTCTGATCCTTTGTCACACTTCACAGATTTATCATTCAGTGCTGCTTTGAAAGAGGAACAAACATTGGATGATATGCTACTGGATGACACAATATGTCATTTAGGAACAGATCCTCTGCTATCTGCCACTTCCTCTGCAGTTTCCAAAGAGAGCAGTAGGAGAAGCAGTTTTAGTTCAGATGATGGTGATGAGTTATAAAAAATAAACACAGTCCACTCATCAACTAGGAAACAATTCTATTCTGGTGCTATGCAATTCTATCTGTGTTTCGTGTATTGCTTTGGCTTCATTTTTTTTTTTTAAAGAAAATATTGTTCATGAAAAAGTGGTGGATTAAAAACAACAGTAGAATAAATTCACAGGAAGAAGAAATATGGTATTGAGGAATTATTGAAGGCTAAAACTTATTTTTCCTCTTTGACTATAGAACCTAAATCTACTTAAATTTTGTTTTCTGGAAAGAGGTACAACATAAGAAATAGCTCTTTACTGAATGTATTATTGTAACAGACTGAAAAGAGTAAACCTCTGAAATATACAAACATTTTCTTAGTTACTCACTTCCTATTCAACTCTTAAAACGGTTTACAAGACTCTTATCTTGATCAATAGATTTGGAAGTTCATTTCCTTTCTCTACTGCCTGGTGACCATGTTGTTTAAAGTTCAACCTTCTAAGAAAAATAATTATAAAGCTAAATAATCTGTCAGTTGGTCATAATTGAAAAGTGAATCCACAATAAACATTAAAAATTTTCAAAATAAAACTGGTTCCTAAAATTCATAAAAACTGGTTTCTAAAATTATATCCTAATTTTGCTAGTCTGTTTAATTACATGCATTCTAAAAGTTTCTTTGCATATTTATGGAAATATGCCTTGTTCAGAATAACCTTTCTCAAGAATATGGATTAGAATTTTACACCTTCACACAGATACACCCCCACATACTTGCATACAATGTAGGTAATATTTTTTTCTTTCACTCTTCTGATTTTCTATTTTTCATTAGAAATCACATTCTAAATCTATTTTTTTTAATCAAGAAAAGATTTGGGGTAATCATTCAGCAAATGAACTATTTTTTAAAAAAATCCTGCTACTATGACAATTTGTCAGGTATCTAAAATTTATCACTATGTCCAATATTGAATGTAAAATACTTAGTTGTTGATATGGCCTCACTTCAGATTGAAAAAATGTTGAGAACTGTATTGCCAAGTGACAAAATAATTTGTGAAACAGAGCTCTTATATATCCAGCTCTGAATTAAGGTTCTGTTCTCATAAATAGAGTACTCTATTGATTTTTGTTGTTTGTTAGTATTTATTAAGAATATTTATGTTTATAATGCTTTACTCAAATTTTTCTCTCTTGAACTTATTTTAGGAATGGGAATTTACTTACCAAATATATTGCTCTGTACTAGACCTTCATGAACGGTAATCTGATCAATGTGTATTTATTGAGGAATACTCAAAACTGCAGTGTCCTGTGAAAATATACAACAGATAAGCAGGATGGTATAGTCTTTCTCTTCAGGGAGTATCAAGATCACATGAAAAAGAACAAAAATTATGAACAATATATAGAATTAAAGCTTACATGGATCAGCATAGGGTACAGATACAGATAGAGAAAATGAAAATGAATAAAGTCTGGAGAATCACAAAAATCTATGTGAAGAACAAAATTTAACCAATTTGGAAGCATAAATTGAGTGAAAGGGAGGGAAGATAGAGAAAAAATATCAACTGAATGATAAAAATGAAAATAAATGAGGTAACTATTTTAATGTAACATTATTAAAAATAGAACATTTATCTGGCCACCTTAAAAGATGCCTGTTAGGGAGTTCTGAAAGGTAACATTGGCAACAGGTTGGGAAAGCCCTTGAAAACTAGAATAAAAATGATATAGTGGAAATAGATTTTTTTAATTTGGAAGAAGTCTAAAAATTAAAATATTTCTGTATATTATTGATATGATTTAAATGCAATATTTCAAGCATATTAACTTGGTGATAAATTTTCAGAGTTTTTAGTATTACATGGAAAATACACCATCACAAAATTTGAGATAAATGCTGATGAAAGAAGGAAAATATTACATTTTTATGGTATAATAATTATCTCTAGCTTAGCTTACAACACTACCTCAGAGTTTAGATAATCAATTTTCATCATTTGACATGAAAAATAATTCTTAATTTATAGGAGTATTCATTAAGGACAGATAGAGGATTTATGGCATGTAAAAGAGCAGTGAGATATACTTCTTCAAGAATTTTTAGGGGAAGTTTATATACTTTTAACTTTATGATAAAATTCTACTTTACTATCTGAGTTGATAATTTAATATTGTAAATCATAGAGAAACAATATGTTTCTCAGTCCATGGAAAACATATCATTCTGGATAGAATCCCATTTATGCTCTCATATTATCAATAATTCTCTTTTCTTTATAGTTTGAGATGACTTATACTGATTATATCATTCCTTCATCATCATTTTCTATCCAAAATACTACTACCCAGTCCTATAACCCAATTTTTATTATCATAGCTAATTGTAAGAACTTGACACAGGATATATTTTCAGTCGAACAAAAGAGATCTGGAAAAAGAACAAATATTTTTTTGCTATTCTTGGATTATAATAACTATTAGGGGTTGTAAAATAGATAATGGATTTTGAAAGGCAGGGTAAAGAGTGGTACTGTGTCACAAATAGACCCTCTCCCCAGAAAAACATAAAATTGTATATACAATCAAGAATTTGCATGCACCAAGAAGTTTTAAGGACCCCCTGAATGTCTCCTTGGATCCCAGGTGTAGAATCCCTGCCTCAAGTCTGATACTTTCATATATTGCATTGTAGCTATACAGTTGTAGCTGTGTATTCATCAAGAGCTAAGTGCATAGTTAATACCATATATAATGATGGAGGAGGGAGCCCTTGTTATCTGAATATCATTATACCAACACCAATAGTGATGAGGTTTCATAGGAAATTGAAAGTGTACTAAATATTAGACAATCTACTGAGGGAGTTGTTCAGTTATAAAATAGTCCCCTTTCAAACACTCCATTATATATGTATGACTCCTGCTATGTATTTGTTAAATATTTATGGGTCAGCTTCTCTATGGCTACTAAATGTTGTAAGTATCTGACAGTAAAATTTTGAATGATACAAATAAATAACAGAGTAAAAACATGTAAATCCAAAAGCAAAATTATTTGAGTAAATAAGGATCATGAGTGATCCTTGGGAAAATTCATTGTCTAGAATATTTTTGCAGAAATTAGACATAGTAAGATGGAGAGAGTTATACTGTTTATCAAACAATTTTGTCAAGAAAAAGCACTAACTATTACTGGACTATTGACACACTATTAACTAAGCCTGTTCATTCAAATAATGAATGCACAATTACAATGATAATAAAAATTTTGTGAAAAATAAGATTATTTTATTCCCATTATTTTTTGGTATCTTTTTAAGGTAATGTAGCATCCAATCTAGTCTATTTATTATAAAACATTGGCTGCCTTTACATGGATTTACACTAAGCAAACTTTCCATCTCCCAATGATCTTAACAAGGGTCTCCTATGATTTGAAATAGATCTTCATAATTTCTCTTTAATTCTTTCTTTTTGAACTTTTCCCATAACTGAAGAATATATAAACACAACATATTTTCTCAGTATACAGATGGTGATATCAGTGACAATAACTTTGTTTATGTGGGCATGGAAGCTCTAAATAATAAATAATGAGATGAGCTGTGGACATTGGTAAATAACCTTCTTGCTCCTTCTTTTTTAACTCATATTTTCTCTCATATAACTGTAAATAAAATATTTAATAGCTCTTAAAAATTAGACACAATGTGGTTTTTGATTTAATTTACTCATTTACCTTTTTGTCAGAGGAAAAGTTAGATTTTATAATGTAAAAAATAATATATTTTTTCTGTTTTGATAGATTGCATCATATTGTCATTTTCTTATACTTCAAAATATTGTGAAAATGCTTTTTGCTATTGATATTGTAGAATTTAGATATTTAAATAAATGGTATAACTAATGTTTTCAATGATTTCAATGTTTTTGGAATATCTCTAGGCTATTTATTGACCTTAAAATATCTAAGATATAGATGAAAACTGGAATCACTTAATCATTTTGCTGTGTTATCAGCACTAGATCAGCTCTCTGTGTTTCTTGAAAACACCTGAAGGATTGAATTTTGTTTCAGTATTGATGGTACAGCCTGGATGTGCTACATGAAATTACACCATTTGCCCCTCCAGGGCCCTGCATGTTGACAAGTATAAGATGTCAATCTGAGTTAGTGCAAGTTAAACATAGAGAGATTTTATTACATTTACTTAATAAACACTAAACACATTTAGAGTGTTGCTGATCTGATGCATCATATAACCTTTCTGTAATCATTATTCATTGCTTGCACCAATATTTCATCATTTCTATGATTTTAATTTTTAACAAAGAAACTAAAAATTATATAGTTTTGTTCTACTTTTTTCTTCTCTGAAGTTCATAAAGAATTAATGTATAGAAGATTACTGGAAAATAGTTATTTTGATAAAAAAAAGAAATCCTACTGGATTTAACCAATTTAATGATGAACTACTACTATCCGCTGCTTTATACATAAAAGGGAACTATTTATCTTCTTATAAAAGGATATATGCCTGTATTTCTGCATACATAAGTGATTTATATTGTGTTTTCTATTGATGGAATCCTCAGTAAAATGTCTTTTATGTATTTATGCAGCAGGCTTCAAGAATAAATTTAAAGACTTTTGTGTTTGAAATGCTACCTCTCCCGTTTCTGCACTACCATTTTATTTAAAAATTTGGTATTTTGAATTGATTTTTACTGTTTCCACTATTACAGATGTGACCCTTTACCTGCCCTTGCCTGCCTCTATCCAGCCCCTGCCCCTCCCCTTCCCTGTGGGCATAACCACACTGTTGTCTGTGTCTCTGGGTTATGCATATATGCTCTTTGGCTGATTCCTTCACCTGCTTATAGACAGTCAGCCCCCATCCCCTCTGACAGCTGTCATTCTGTTCTATGTATTCATGCTTCTGTTTCTTTTTCCACAGAAATAAATTTTATTTAAGGCTGGTGGTTATATAACAAAGAAAACATAAAATATGCAAATAAAGGGGGAGACTATTATTTTACTGAATTATATATTAAGAAGTACATAATACACTCTAGACTGCTGGCCAAGATGGAGGCATAGGTAGACATACACTGTGCCTCCTCACACAATCAAAATAAGGACAACAATGATTTAGAAACAAAATAACAACCAGAACTGACAGAAAACTGAACTGTATGGAAGTCCGACAACCAAGGAGTTAAAATAGACACATTCATGCAGACTGGTAGTGATACAGGGTGCAGCCAAGAGGGGGGCCCCAAATAGGGATTTGGAATAGGGTCCAGAACTCAAAGTGTCCAGGAAATATTATGATGTCCTCACCCCGTCCCTCCTCAGGTATGAGTTGGGGAATGGGACACATGGAGCAGGACCATGCAGAGCTGTTTTGTGAAGCCACAGCTTTGCAGCTAATCCATGGCATGGTCACTTAACACATCTATAACCTTTAACTGGTTGCATAGATATGTTAAATAGCTGTGGCCATGCTCTGAGCCAGGGTGATGGAAAGAACTTCCGTCCAAGATGTAACTG
The DNA here is from genome assembly GCA_004024845.1 of Tonatia bakeri. Taxonomy (NCBI): domain Eukaryota; kingdom Metazoa; phylum Chordata; class Mammalia; order Chiroptera; family Phyllostomidae; genus Tonatia; species Tonatia bakeri. Next base: position 95,017 of record PVIA01003947.1, read on the forward strand.
GGAGGCAGGTTCCCTGAGTTACAGTGTCTGCCTGAGAGCTTGGAGAAGATTGGCTCCATGGCAAGGGGCCACCCCTGCCAAGACTCACGATGGCAGCCCAGTGAACTCAGAATAATACAGGAATGCTGGCAGGTGTAACTGATTGTAGGAGGAGTCAGAAATGGGGGTACAGAGAAAGATTGGCACAGGGATTTAAACAGACATGGCAGCCATTGAGGAGAGAGCCACGTGCTTCTGCTAAAGTGGGGAACCCTGCAGCTTTAGTAGGACAAACCACCATGCAGCTTTAGCAGAGAATTGCCACTTAGCTTTGGCAGAGTGGTGACCTCCCTTCCTGCAGCTTTGCCGAGAAGAACCATGCAGTTTTGTCCAGGGTGGGGACCCCTGCAGCTCTGGTAGAGAGGACCATGTGCCTGTGGCAATAGAGGAGAGATCCATGCAGTTTTGCCAGAGTGCAGACCTCCACAGCTTTAGTGGAGAGAAGAACCATGTGGTTTTGGCCAGAGTGGGGACCCCTGCAGCTTTGGTACAAGAGGACCATGAGTCTTTGGGGTGCTCCCTTTGGCCATGTGGCCTGGGAAGTATGAGAGACTTTGCCTGGAAGAAGGCTGAAAGAACTCTTGCCAGTAGGCTATAAAAAGGTGCCACGTGGCTTTGGATTAATTAGAGATCTTGCCTGGAGGGTGACGCGGTTGATGGTGCCCGCAGCTGGAATCACAGACCTCTACTTCTTTTACTGAGATATGGTACCCCAAATTAGGGTAGGGGGAGAAGGAAGCACTATGGGCATCTGTGGGTATCCAAAAGGAGTTTGATTTTTTTTTTTCAATTTTATTTTGATAGTTGTTCAAGAATAGTTTTCTCCCCTTTAATCCCAGTCAAGCCCATCCCACCCCTCCCAACTTCCCTCCCATTACCACCCTCCCCCTAGTTTTTATCCATGTGTCTTTTAACTTTGTTCCTGTAAACCCTTCCCCTTTTCCCCTGAAATTCCCTCTCCTCTCTCCTCTGGTCACTTTCTGCCTGTCCTCTAATGCAGTGTCTTTGACTATATTTTAATGAGGACATTAGGTCACTACTTTAAGTCTGTATAGCTTTAAATAAACACTTCATTTCCTTTTCACAAATCTCTGGCATTGAGAAATGTCTTTCCTAAAGCAGCAATCGAACCTAGTGGGGGGGTTCCTTTCGATAATAGTATATAGAAACTTGTTTTGGCCCTGTGTGTGGATGTGTTCTGTAACAGTTTTTGGTGTCCCTGGGTGTGTTCTGTAACAGTGGGAGGGGCGGAGTTGGGTGGTGGGGCAGAGAGGGGTCGTGGCAAAAAAAAAAGTGGTGCCTTGCGGAGCCTGGGAACGCGAGGCACCTGCTGACTGACCCTGAGTGTGCAAGACCAGAGCTGGCAGACCCTGGGCATGCAGGCGGTGATTGGTGGACCACAGGCATAGGGTGGCAGCAGGCAGATCCAGCAAGGTGGCCATTGTGGAGTGGGGCATACACACGCAAGGCGGCTGGTGGACTGGCAGTCCCACAGTTGCATGCAGATAAGCCAGGCAAAACTAGGGAGTGAGATAGACTGTGCAACCCAGGGTCCCAGCACAGGGAAATAAAGCTTCAAAACACTGATTAAAAACACCTGTGGGGTTTGAGGTGCTTGGAGAGACTCCAAGCCCGACAGAAGAGTTTATTGGAGAGACCCACAGGGTCCTAGAATATATACAAGCCCACCTACATGGGAATTAGCACCAGAAGAGCAAAGTTTACTGGGCAGAAGCAGCAGAAGTGACTGAAATCCAACAGAGAGTGGAGAAAGTGCCACTGTTCCCTCTCAGACCTCTCCCTGAAATACTGCGTCACAACCCAGTGACTGGGTTGACCCACCACGGTGAACACCTAAGGCTCCACCCCTCATACATAACAGGTGCGTCAAGACAAAAAAAAAAGGCCCAAATGGAAGAACAGATCAAAGCTCCAGAACAAATACAACTAAGCGATGAAGAGATAACCTATCAGATGCACAGTTCAAAGCACTGGTGATCAGGATGCTCACAGAATTTGTTGAATTTGGTTGCAAATTAGATGAAAAAATGAAGGCTATGTTAAGTGAAATGAAGAAAAATGCACAGGGAACCAATAGTGATGGGAAGAAAACTGGGACTCAAATCAATGGAGTGGACCAGAAGGAAGAAAGAAACACCCAATAAGAAAAGAATGAAGAAATAAAAATTCAAAAAAATGAGAAGAGGCTTAGAAACCTTCAGGACATCTTTAAACATTCCAATATCCAAATTATAGGGGTACCAGAAGGGGAAGAAGAAGAGCAACAAGTGGAAAAGTTATTTGAACAAATAATAAAGAACTTCCCCAATCTGGCCAAGGAAATAGACTTCCAGGAAGTCCAGGAAGCTCAGAGAGTCCCAAAGAAGTTGGACCCAGGAGGAACACACCAAGACACATCATAATTACATTAGCCAAGGTAAAAAATGAAGGGGAGAATCCTAGAAGCAGCAAGAGAAAAGGAGACAGTTACCTACACAGCAGTTCCCATCAGACTGTCAGCTGATTTATCAAAAGAGACCTTACAGGCATGAAGGGGCTGGAAAGAAGTATTCCAAGTCATGAAAGGCAAGGACCTACATCCCAGATTGCTCTATCCAGCAAAGCTTTCATTTAGAATGGAAGGGCAGATAAAGTGCTTCTCAGATAAGGTCAAGTTAAAGGAGTTCATCACCAAGCCCTTATTATATGAAATGTTAAAGGGACTTATTTAAGAAAAAGAAGATAAAAACTGTATAGTAAAATGACAGCAAACTCACAATTATTAACAACCACACCTAAAAACAAAAACAAAACAAAGTAAGCAAATAACTAGAACAGGAACAGAGCCACAGAAATGGACATCACATGGAGGGCTATCAACAGAGCAGTGGGAGGAGGAGACAGGGAAAAGGTACAGAGAATAAGCAGCATAGATGGTAGGTATAAAATGAGGAGGATAAGAATAGTATGGGAAATGTAGAAGCTAATGAATTTATGATACATGGACATGAACTAAAGAGGGGGAATGTGGGTGGGAGTGGGTGTGCAGGGTAGAGGGGAATGAAGAGGGAAAATGGGACAACTGTAATAGCATAATCAATAAAATAAAATTTAAAAAAGAAGTTACATAATACATCATCCTTTAATACGTTACTACTAAAGTTTAAAAACTAAAATCAAAGATTTTATTTAATTGCATTGCAATTGCTTGTAGTATACCAGGATAAAATTAATTCAATTATTTAATCATAAAATATCAAACTAGTTTAAAATCTTTGACTCAAATACCATTTTACATATATGACTAGCTGGTATAGTTTTAATCCAACATTGGTTAGATGGAGATAATATTGTTAGCATAGTAAGATTGCAAATTTGAAATTATTGCTATTTTTTCTTTTTAATAACACAGTAAATTTTCTTATTTTCTGAGAAAAAGAAGAACACTGATTTAATACATATATTAATCTTTGGACACATACTTTAAAAAATATACCAACTTTTTTTTGCTTATATTAAATAGAAGCATAGAATAACTGAACATTTAGTACACTTTTGGTTCTGCCTTTGTATATAGAATGTGCTAGAAAATACAGAATGTGGGTTAATCATCTGAAAGTATACTTAACAGCCATAAGACTTCACAACTGACAACTGCCCAATGCATAGCACATGCTGAAAATGATGACCCATTATTTTCCTATTCATGAAAATAATTGTTAAATTTCTTAATATACTATCTTGCCATCTGCTTCTCCATTCTGTTATGGTTTTCATTTATGGAAAATATTTATCAAAATGTTGCAAAATTGCTAACAGGCATAACAGTAGCAGTAAAATCATTAAGAAACTCAACAAAATATTTTAATATAGCAGATAGTCCCCAGATAATCTAAGATAAATAGAATGATGTATTTTAATATGTAAAACATTTTAAAGCTGCTAATTGGTATTGATTTGACATATCCCTTGATGATTAAATTAATAAGAATTTCAGTGAAATGTTAAGATTTCCTAATATGTAATACCATGTTTATTAATTTTTCTACTTACTTGTTTCAAAATTAATAAAACAGTACAACTCTGAGTTGACTATAAAGATGGTGTTCTATTTCAGATATATGTTCATTTTTTAAAAGTTATAACATGCATATTTTTAAGGCATTGTTATTGCCAAAAAATACTAATCCATATAATAATTTCTCTGTGGAAAGAAATAACCAATTTAATACAGATAAAAATAAGTCAGCATGATTTTTGACACAATATAGGCTGAAAAGTTGGATGATTGGACAAATTTTATGCGTGATTGTTGACTCTGTGTGTGTGTGTGTGTGTGTGTGTACATGCCTTGTAGGCCCATCTAGGAGCTTATAAAAAAGTTTTCTAATATCTTGATATTATAAAGGACTCTATTAGAATATGTTATTCTTTGTTTGGACCTATGTCTAGGAAACATTTGGACCTATCCCCAAATCAATTCAATTAGAAACACATGCACACACCTGACACTGAGATTAGTTAAAAATATGGAAATGATAAGAAAATTGTAACAGGTTTTAATATTTTGTTAAAGTAAGTGATTTATACAGCTATAAATCATTTAGATATAACAAAAGTATTGACCATCACAAAGAGTATTAAAATCAACCTAAAAATTTCTTGCTGTTATAATTACGTGCAGAGTTCTAGCTATTGGGTTGTTAAATAGTAAAAGTAAGCTTATTGATTAAGTAATGGATAGCAATCTTGTTAAACATGTATCAGTTTCATTAATTGGTCTGGAAGACCAGTGCACAGCATTCTGGATGATGATGATTTTGATAGAATCTATCACATTATGGTTAAGTATATAATTCACATAATAAGAAAAAAGTGCCTGCAGGCTATTGTTTCTAGCATGGATTAAAATTTACATATTGCTTCTCCTTATGTCAAAACATCTGGTGCCTGCAAATGCTAACATTTTGTTAAAAATTTTCACATGCCAGGAAAAGTGGATTGGAAATACTGCATAAGAAACAGTCAAGCATTATTGTAGAATAAAAGCTATGTTCCAAAAAATTAAAGTGCTGCAAACAATAGTCAAGATTATATTTATTTGCTTACACAAGTGAAAAGTGATGCTGTGTGTATCTGTGAAGAAAAATAATGTTTGAACTATGTGGTTTTCTCTTCCAAAATTCTTATTTTGTATAATTACATGGAACAATTAGGGTCTGACATTCTTCAAGACTTTAAAATCATTCCATGTTAAAAGAGGTATGTAGTTTTATAAAACCTCTTCTGATATTCCTAAGGACAGGAAGAGGGAGATATTTGAGACTTTATTCATTATGCTATGAAATTCCTATTTACTCATTGGTAAATATGGAAAGTAGATTAGAGATATAGATGAATTACATATTTTACACATGTCCCAGAATCAATCAATTTAGTTAGGCCTTGCAACAACTGGCCTGCTGTTCTTTAGTCTAACAATCCTACTTCAAGATTTTTCTCATCATCCACATCAATAGTTACCATCATTATGGTCCTTGCTGACTATAGCAGCTAGCTACTTCTTAAAATCTCTGTATTTCTGTTTTTGTAGCCATGCATAGATTACCTTCCTCATTAGATGGATGGGCATTGGACACCAAAGTTATTCCTTAGCTTTCCATACATCACACAATACTTAACACAGTATCTTGCTTAACATGTTTTTTATTTAATAAATGATTACATGATTAATTATAGGTAAGGGAAGTGTGAATTGTCAAATTCTTCAGATAATGAAATAGTGCTCACTCAGGCTATGAACATTCATTGAAATGAATCTCCTCCTATCTCTTCTTGTCAGTTATTTCAACTGCAGTAAGATAAGTATTTGTGTCTTCTTTGGCCTGTCTAAATGAAAATAATATCAGATGTTGCAACAATGAATGTAGATAAATCTTTTACTCTAGAATTGATTCATTAGTTCATTCACTGTTTTCCTCAAAGAACACTGGTTGTTGCTTAGGATAATATAAAGTGTAATTTTTTAATAAATTTCAGTAAGTGCTATGCTAGCAGAATCAGGGTGGTATGGAAGCACATATCAGGGCATCTGGACCAGTTTCAGGCAACTCATATCCTAAGGCAAGCAGAGCTAGCCTGGTGGAAGACGAGGATGTGAGACAGAGAAGGGAGAGTATTATTCAAGCAAAGGCAACCAGCCAGATTGTAAATGTGCAAACAGAGCCTTGGCCACTTGGTGCCTTGGATCTACCTGACTCAATAATTAGTGTTGAAGGAAACAGATATTTATTAACAGGGTTCCAACCTTGGGGGAGGCTGAGAGCGCTCAATCATGCTCAGAACTTCCCCCTATCTATCTGTCCATCAGCTGGTCATGCAAATAGGTCTCCATCCTCTCTGAAATGTGCACTTATTGATTTTAGAGAAGCCATCCTCTCACAGCAGCCCCCTCCTTCAGGATCTGGGGTGACTTTTGTGTATGGCCTTCAGAGAAGCAGAAGCCTGCAACTCAGAATTCCCAGTCATAGTTCAGCTCCAAGCACACCTGCAGGCAGACAGACCTTGTGGCTCCCTCTTCACCTTCAGCCTAACCTAATTTAAATGCTCAGCTTGGAACTTCCTGTATGACCTCAAAACAAGCTCTTCCTATGGTGTGTTAGTGTCCACAATTTTTGTCAGTTTCCCAGTGTCTTTGACCCTCTTTCAGCTGCCATCTTTAGTCAGGGAAAGAGTTCCCAGTGATGCACAGGCATCTCGGGAGGGCATCTGCCCACTAGCTATGTCATGAGTCACTGCATGTTCTCATAGTCACATACATAATCTGCCCTAAGCAGCAGCTTTCTATTCTTCAGGAAGGTATGGCTGTTAATTTTGCCTTTGTTATGCAAGATGTCTTTAAACACTGTACTTTATGATGTCCCTTGCCCCTATTCTGCCTACAGGTATTGTCCTATTGTCAGTGGACCCATGCTCTGTATCCTATTATAAGATTCCTATTACTAATTCAGGAGATTCATCAATGCTTTCAGTATATGAAATGTAACTTTTTGGGGTCAGAAAATTTAGATTTATTTGGAATAATTAGTCATAAAATCTCATTTATTACACAAAACCCATGTTATTCAGGCCCTTTGTCAGAGGTACTTGGTGTCAATTGTCTTATACCTGGAGTAAGAAAGCATATATTTCAGTATGTATATGTGTACATGAATGCATGTGCATGTGGGGTGTGAGGAGAGAAAGAAGGGGAGAAGAAGGAGGAATTATACTTGTATGGTGAAAAAAAAGATACTGTTCTCAAATAGCTCTGCCATTACTCACCTCTCCTTTCCAAACAGGGGATAAGTTTTTTTTTTTTTTAAGTGTTAAGCATGTAGTTTAAACTTTATGCTGACCAGTTAGTAGACTCCTCTATTAAGTACCTCTTCCTCACTGTCTATGAATGCTGAACAGTGACCAAAATATCTTGCCTCTTTTATTAATTTTCTATGTATATTATTTAAGAAACTTAATGTGAAATGGAAACTGAATAAGTAGAAAGGTATACTAGATTGGTAAAATAGTGGAGGAGTGAATGGGTACAACACTAACCTCCTCCCAGGATCAATCCAGGATTACAACTAAATTGTGAAGAAAATACCCAGGACTAACAATTGAACAATAGAGAGAGAGAAGACTTATAACCTTGGACAGACAGAAGAATCACCTTCAGCACAACCTGACTAGTAAGGAGTGTGGTGGAGACTTGAAAAGGCTGTCTAGGCAACCACAAGTAGCAGCTGAAGTGCTAGAGGAATAATTAGGCAAGCAGTTGGATCTCCCTGAGAAGTGTGGCATCTAAACCTTAAGCTGGGATTGATAGCATAAAGCACCAGAGCCCAAAAAGTACACAGATAACAAATAACAGCAAAAAGTGGCAGGGTTGCTCTCTGCCAGAGATGGACAGCTGGAGATGCAAAGATCCATTTAAAGGGCCAACACACAAATTTTCATTTACAGCCATTTACCCTGGGCTCCCTGAAAAGGTGGGGCAGAGTGGGTTAGAGACCCCTGAGGAGAGACTGGGGATGGAAGCTCTGGGGAGAAAACTCAAGAAGTAGACACAAGGATCCTGGTCCTGAGTTATTACCCATTTGGCAGCAGCCATTGTGCTCAGGCAGACCACTCCCCTCTAAGAGGTAGCACCTGAGGGGAAATAATAGCCCCGACTCCAGGAGAGACTCTACCCTGGCTCTATGGTGCATAAGCATGACTGCTGAGTGCACAGTGACAATGTTAACAACCATAGGAGCCAGCCACAGACAGTAGATCCCTGGCAAAAGTTGGGGGTGGGGCATCTGAGAGGACTAGAGATGCTTGAGGAGAGACTGGGGACAGATACTTTGGGGAGAGAACTGAAAGAATAGCCAACAGGATCTGAGTGCTGATCATCACCCCTATGGCAGCAGTCATCCTGCTCAGGCAGACCACTCCCCTTTGAGCGGCAGCAGCCTGATAGGAAACAATAGCCACAACCCCAAGAAAGATTCTGTCCCACTCTATGGGGCTAAAGCCCTACTGCTGAGTGCAAAGTGACTAGATTAACACATAAAGGAGATAGCCACACACAGTAGATCCCTGGCAATCTCAGAGCATGCTGTTAAGGTCAGATGGGGTCAACATCTTATATCACCAGAGGAGGATCCAGAAAGAAAAATAGTGCTAAATACTAGAGGATACTGAGACTAAATCCACCATGATCTTCTCCATGACTTGAAATATTTTCTTTCTGGCATAGCTTTTTAACATTCATTTCTTGTCCATCAAGTTTGTGCATATTAAGTCACTAGATTTTGTACTATGGTTTATTCCTTTATTTACATATAATACTTTTAATCTCCTAACACCCTTATTAATACTGGTCCATTTGCTGTTGATAGTGGAATTGCAAGAGGAGTTTTGGGGGATGTTGGTTTGTTCTGTGGGTTGTGTGGTTTTCTTCTGGTAGCACCTGCACAACAGCATACAAGACCTGGTTGTCAGAGTGTCTCTCAGTCAACCAACTGGAGGGAAGGACCCACCAAAGAATGAATCAACAACAATCAAAACCTAGTTACATCAAAAGAGCCAAAATAAATGGCATAAAGAGCACCCCGAGAGCATCAAGTTCAGGAGATCAAGGAGACTGCACCACTGAATCTCACAGTTCTCTTACCATAGAAATTCACCCCCAAAACTCAGAGAGTCAAAAGAGATCAATTTAAGAAGCAGAAGCAAACAAAAAGAGTTTCACAAATAATGGAAAGACAAAGAAAAAAAACCTAATTGAAAGGAAAAGGTGAATCCACAGAAAAAGTGCTAAATGAAAGAGAGGCAAGTCAACTATGAGATACTGAGTTCAAAACAATGGTTATAAGGCAGCTCAATGAGCTCAGTGAGGATTACCAAAAACTACACTGAAGATACAAGGAACTAACTGGAAACTGTATCACCATGAAAAAAGACATAGAAACTATCAAAAACAGTCAAGAGGAAATGAAGAATACAATTTCTGAATTGGAGAATACAGGAGAAGAAATCAAAAGCAAGACAGATGAAGCAGAGGTTTGAATTAGTGAGCAGGAGGGCAAGGTAGAAAAACAACTCCCCAAAAGAGAAAGAAAAGGGGAAAAAGACTAAAAAAGAATAAAGAAGAGTTAAAGGTACTGCAGGACAACATGAAATGTAACAATATCCATATAATAGGGATACCAGAAGGAATAGAAGAGGAGGAAGTGATAGGAAACCTATTTGAAAAAGTAATGATGGGAAACTTTCCTAATTTGATGAGAGGAAAAGTCACATAAATACAGGAAAGTCCCAATCAAGAGGAACCCAAAGAAGTCCACTTCAAGACACATCATAATTAAAATTGCAAAATTTCAAGACAAAGAGAGAATCTTAAAGGCAGCAAGGGAGAAACAGGAAGTAGCATACAAGGGAGCCCCGATAAGGTTAGCAGCTGACTTCTTAATGGAAACACTCTAAGCAAGAAGAGAATGGCAAGAAATAGTCCAAGTAATGAGAACCAGAGGCCTGCAACCAAGACTACTATACCCAGAAAAGCTCTCAATCAAGATAGAAGGCCAAGTAAGGAGCTTCCCAGACAAAAGAAGGTTGAAATAATACATGTCGACCAAATCAGCAGTGCAAGACATGCTAAATGGACAACTTCAAGAAAAAGAAAAAGAAGTGTGAGAGAAGGAGGAATACAAACAGAATGAAATGGCAATGAATAAGTACCTGTCAATAATAACCTTAAATTTAAATGAACTAAATGCTCCAATCAAAAGATATAGTATAGCTGCATGGATAAGAAAACATGACCTGCATATATTCTGCTTATAAGAGATGTACCTCAGAACAAAAGACCTACAAGAGTGAAAGTGAAAGGTTGGAAAAAATATATTCCAAACAAAAGGACAGGAAAAAAAGCCGGTATAGCACTACTTTTATCAGCCAAAGTAAACTTCAAACAAGGTCATAAAAAGAGACCCAGGAGGACACTTCATAATATTCAAGGGAAGAATTTGTCAAGAAGACATAAACATAAACATATATGCATCCAACATAAGAGCCCCCAAATGTATAAGGAAAATCTTGATGGACTTCAAGAAATATACACACAGCAACACACATATACTAGGGGATTTCAACATTTCACTCTCAAATACAGATAGATCTTCCAAACAAAATATCAACAAGGATATTGTGGCATTGAACAATGTCTTATATCAAATGGATTTAACTGATGTGTATAGAACCTTTCATCCCAAAGTAGCAAAATACACATTATTTTGAAATACACCTGGGACATTTTGAAAGATAGACCACATGATAGAACACAAAACAAGACTCAACAAACTGAAAAGAATTGAAATCATATCAAGTACTTTCTTGGACCACAAGGGCCTGAAATTGGAAACCATCAAAAGAAAAAAACACAAAAAAATATTCAAATTTGTGGAGATTGAATAGCATGCTATTAAACAATGAATGGGTTAATTATGAGATCAAGGAAGAAATAAAAACATTTTCTGGAAACAAATGAATATGAACACATAAGAGTCCAATACTTATGGGACACAGAAAAAGCAGTCCATAGAGGAAAGTTCATAGCAATATATGCCTACCTGAAAAAGACAGAAACATTTCAAACAAATAAGCTAACCCAATATCTACAAAAACTGGAGGCACAACAACAAACAAAACAGGGAGTGAGTAGAAGGAAGGAAATAACCAAGACAAGAGCAGAATTAAGTGACTTACAGACTAAAAGAACAATCCAAAGAATCAATAAATCCAGGAGCTGGTTCTTTGAAAAGAAACAAAATTGAGAAGCCTTTCACCAGTCCCATCAAGAAAAAAAAGAGGACCCAAATAAAAAAAAATCAGAAATGGAGAAGAAGGGACAGCAACCGATACCACAGAAATACAAAGTATTCTAAAACATTACTATGAACTATATACCAGAAATTTGAAAATCTGTGTGAAAGGACAAATTTATAGAAAAATATAATCTTCTAAAAATCAATGAAGAAGAAGCAGGAAGCCTCAACAGACAGATAACAGCTGGTGAAATTGAAGCAGTAATCAAAAAATTCCTGGAACACAAAAGCCCTGGACCAGATGGTAACACAGGAGAATTTTACAAAACATTTAAGAAAGAGCTCACCTCTATACTTCTTAGATTATTCCAAAAAATCCAAGAAGAGGGAAGACTCTCAATCTCTTTTTATGAGGCCAGCATCATCTTAATCCAAAAACCAGATAAAGACTCAACAGGGGAAGAAACTACAGGCCTATATTACTGATGAACATAGACACTAACTTCTCAATAAAATATTGGCAAACTGCATCCAACAATCTATTAAAAAGATCATATACCATGATAGAGTGGGATTCATGCCAGGAATTCAAGGATGGTATAATATTCACAAATTAATAAATGTAATACATCACATTTAAAAAAGACAAGAAAAAATAACATGATCATATCAACAGATGTAGGCATGATATGCATATGAACATTTGATAGGATACAGCACCCATTTATGATAAAAATGCTCAGCTAAGTGAGAGTAGAGGGAGCACACCTCAACATAATAAAGGCCATATACTGAAACCTTACAGCCAATATCATAGTCAATGGGCAAAAAATAAAAGCTTTCTCACTAAGATCTGGAATGAAATAAGGATGTCTGCTTTGATCACTTCTATTCACCATATTATTGGAAGTCCTAGCCACAGCAATCAGACAAGAGAAAGAAATAAAAGGCATCTAAATTGGAAAAGAGGAAGTAAAACTATCGTTGTTTTCAATGACATGATAGTGTACATAGAAAATCCTATAGACACCACCAAAAAACTCGACATAATAGTGCATTTGGCAAAGAAGCAGGATATATAGTCAATATTCAGTAACTGAAGCCATTTTTGTACACCAACAATGAAATATCAGAAACAGAAATCAGGGAAACAAATCTCATTTGATGTAGCAACAAGAAAAATAAAATGCCTAGAAATAAACCTAACCAAGAAGATAAAAGACCTGTACTTAGAAAACTACAGAACACTGCAGAAAGAAATTAAAGAAGGCACAAACAAATAAAAGCGTATACAGTGTTCATGGATTAGAATACTGAACATCATCAAAATGTCCACACTACTCAAAACAATTTATAGATTTAATACAATCCTTATTAAAATACCAATGACATACTTCAGAGATATAGAACAAACATGATAAAAATTTATATGGAACCATAAGTGACCCCAAATAGCCGCAACAATTTTGAGAAAGAAGAACAAAGTAGGAGGGATCACAATACCTAACATCAAACTGTATTACAAGGCCATGGAAAGCAAAACATCCTGGTACTACCAAATGAACAGACACATAGTTCAGTGGAGCAGAATACAGCCCAAAAATAAACCTATGTCTATGGTCAATTAATATTCAACAAACAGGGCAGAACCATAGGATGGAGTAAAAATGGCCTCTTCAACAAATGGTGTTGGGAGAACTGGACAGCTACATGCAAAATAATGAAACTTGATCAGCAACTTACACCATACCCAAAAATAAACTGAAAATGGATAGAAGACTTAAGTGTAAGTCACAGCACCATAAAAATCATAGAGGAAAACATAGACAAGAAAATCGCAGATATTCCACACAGCAATAATTTCACCAATATGTCCACTAGAGCAAGGGACATAAAGAAGGGAATAAACAAATGGAACTTCATCAAAATAAAAATCTTCTGAATAGCTAAAGAAAACATCAGCAAAATGGCAAGGGAACCAACCATATTAGAGAATAAATTTGCCAATGATACCTCAGACAAGGGTTTGATCTCCAAAATATATGAAGAACTAGCAAGACTCCACTCCAGGAAGACAAACAACCCAATTAAAATATGGGCAAAGGGCCTGAACAGACACTTCTCCAAGGAGGACATACAGAGGGTCCAGAGACACATGAAAGGATGCTCAGCATTACTAGCAATCAGAGAGATGCAAATTAAAATGTTAACGAGACACCATTTCACACCATTCAGAATGGTCATCATAAAGGAAGCAACAAACAAGTGCTGTCGAGGTTGTGAAGAAAAGAGAACCCTAGTACACTGTTGGTGGGAATGCATACTGGTGCAGCTAGTGTGGAAAACAGTATGAAACTTCCTCAAAAACTAAAAATGGAACTGTCTTTTGACCCAGAAATTCCACTTCTTGGATTATACTCTAGGAGTACTGAAACACCAGTTCAAAAGAACCTCTGCATCCCAATGTTCCTAGCAGCACCATTTACAATGGCCAAGTGTTGGAAGCAACCTAGTTGCCCACCAGTAAATGAGTGGATACAAAAACTGGGGTACATTTACACAATGGAATACTACACAGCAGAAAGAAAGAAGGAACTCCTACCCTTCACGACAGCATGGATGTAAATGTATACCATTATGCTAAGGGAAATAAGCCAGACAGTGAAAGACAAATACCATATGATCTCATCTATAAGTGGAACCTAATCAACAAAACAAACAAATAAGCAAAATATAACCAGAGACATTGAAATAAAGAACAAACTGACAGTAATCAGAGGGGAAGGAGGAAGAGATAAGGGTTGGAAAACAGGGAAGGGTTATCAAAAACATATACAAAGGACACATGGACAAAGCCAAAGGGGTGTGGGATTGAGGGTGAGAGGAATGCATAGGTGGGAGCAGTGGGGAAAAATGGAGACACATATACTTGAATAATGGTTTTTTTAAAAAAAGAAAAAAGACGGTATACCATATCCCTGAATGAGAAGACTCAATATAATAAAGGTTTCAATTCTCCCTAAATTAAATTTTAAATCTTATAAATATTAATAATTTCATAAATCAGACAAGTTGACATTAAACTGTATAAGGAAAGATAAATAAATTGAAAAGGAAATGTCTGAAAAAGAAGAGCAATTAAAGAAGACAAGGGCTATCAGATTAAAACTTATCATAAAGTCTTACTAATTAAATATGTGGTATGGGTCATGAATAAACAGACAGTCCAAAGGACAGAATTAAGCCCACATGCATATTGGAATTAAACATAAAAGAAGCACTGCAAATCATAGTGAAGAGCCTATTCCATAAATAATGGTGTTGGAATTATACAAAATGTCCATCAACATGAGAATTATGGTACAGCTGTAAAATGGAATACTTTGTCCCTGTAATGAGACATGAAGTGGAAGAAAACTCAGTATTTTGATTTGGAAAGTTCTTCATAAATTTTTCCTTTTACTAAATAATAATATAGAGTAGTGAGTTGTATGTATAGGAAAGTTCCTTTTGGGTAATAAGGAAAAATTGAAACGTACATATATTCACTATATATGCAAAAATAAAGTGTTGACAGATACAAAAGGACATAATACTTGCTTTAAAGAGGGAACAGACTTGAGAATATTTTCAGTAAATATCTTTCTATTTTTTAAAAGCATAAAATAGTTATATGCTCAAAATTTTTTAAAAAATTTAAAGCATATAACTATGTCAAAGAAAAAATTAAAATGAACATTATGTTTATACAGTAGTCTCCCTTATTCATAGTTTCACTTTTTGTTATTTCAGTTACCATGGTCAATTGTAATTCAAAAACATTAAATGGAAAATTCCAGAAATAAACAGTTTATAAGTTTTACATTGTACACTATTCTGAGTAGTGTATGAGTATCATGTAGGCTGATCCCATCTCATGCAGAAGTGAATTGTCTTTGTCCAGTGTCTCCATGCTGTATGCATATATTTCCTGTTATTATACTTATATATACATAAAATACACTGAGGTACTATTGGTCCTAGAAAGAAAATAAAGGACACTAATATGATAGACAACAAGAGCGAAGATACATGCTTTGAACATGTGATCAGGAAGAACATCAGAGATAGATAACATTTTAACAGGGATACAAAGCTATGAGTGAACAACTGCGCAAAGGACCAGGCCATTGGTAGAGACAGCAAATATTGAAAAGACCTCACTGCAAAAACAACTTGACCTGTCTGAGGAATAGAAAGATGTGGGTAGAGACAGGTAGAGTCTTCTAGTTCTATAGGTATCACCTGCATTTTTTCTTGCTACAGTTTAATCTTCCAAACTCATCTCATAATAAGAAATGACTACTTGGATTTACTTGTGGGCTAGAATTATGGCCATATGTGTTTGGCAATATTAAACCATATATTTTCCAATTTTACTGTGACTATGTTGGGAACTTCCCTGCCTGGTATCAGAAGCTATAACCCCCTCCTAGACTAAGGCTGAAGGAACGACCTTGGACCGTAAGCCAGCAAGGAGACAGTAGGGGGGGGGGTGGGGGGGCGGCTGTGGGAAGAGCCCCTCCCATATCTGGCCAGGACGCTCTCCCCTAGGGAGGGTGGCTGAGGCGCTCTCTACTAGAGAGAGTGGCTGTTTCGTCCCTGTTTCCCCACAGGACTCAGTTGTCCATGTGTATGTTTTTCTCATGTTTCGACAAGTATCGCAGCCACGATGGATACTGCTGGCCCAGTATCCTCCACATGACTAGATTATTACCAGTTAGGATATAGGCAAGTTATTAGTCACCACTTCTCCTTTCCTGTATTGAAGTAGTATGGTTAGTACTTAGTGCTTAGGGTAATTGCTGACTCAGTCATTTTTATATATTGAATGTCTTTGTCTGCCACATACCTTACAGGTAGAGATGACTCAAAAATAGAAGGCTTTTACTATGGATATAGCCAAAGGATACTCTGAAACATTGGGATACTGGAAGAATCATTCGGGCCTTCTTCAACAGTATGGAAATGGCACAGACCATGTTTTTTCCAGTCCTTTTCCCCATAGGAAGCAGCTGTGTCCATTTGGTAGCATTGATTCCACACCAAGTTTCAAGTGTGGTTGCTTCAGTAGAGATTGTTTAAGGTAATCCAGGCATACAACCAGTTCCTGGCTTTTCTAGGTAACATAATTGGTTCAAGGATAGTCAAGTTCAGGAGACTCAGAACTTTTGTTTAATAGTTTTGTCAAGTGATTTGTTTGCTATCTCTCCATGTTTGTGAATAGGGCAGCATATGGTATGAGTTACTTCTGGCAGCCATCTAGTCATCTAGCAGGAATGTCAGCCTGAGGACAAAGTTGGCATATGTGAAGAGAGAGAAGCTTTCAGAATTCTAGAGAACTATGCCTGGATTGCTAACCCATTGTCACCTAAATCCTGCACTATCACATGTCTTTTTAAGTTCTGTGGTCTTAAAAGTCTCCTTTAATATTTGAAACAGTTTGGGTGGGAATTTCTGTCATTGGCAGGTGAAAACATATGACAAGATTCACCAGAACTAAGGGACCTAATCTTCTGACAGACTTGGCCATGTTTATGAGACCCAGTCACCTGCAGCAGATCATGACTCCCATGAGTTAATGTTTAAGACAGCAACAGGAGATTGAGAGATTCTCCATCTGAAATGCCCTGGTTCCATGTCTTAGGGACTCATAATAAATGTGCTATATTCCTTCTGTTTGAGATCTGTGCATGAGGAAACTTTGGTGTAAGAGAGACAGTTCTTTCTTTTCAAACATAGAATTTGGTTACACTTTGTGCATCCCCCTAAATGTAAATAGATTCCTTCTCCTATTAGTAAAAAAAAAATTGACTTATGTAGCTTAAAAAGGTGTTCACTTGATATTCACAGAAGTGCAAGTGATTCTGAATGACAAAATTGAGAGGATCACTGGGGAAATGGAGCTTCTTCTATTTGCCCATTTATCAAACATCTCCAAGTTTCCTGTCAGTTGTCCAATATTTACATTCTATTAGTGGCTTGACAAAAAAAAATTCTTTGGTTCTTATCCTTAAAGAACTAACTCATTGGTGGAGAAGATAAATCAGTGCACCCACAATTAAATACAGGAACACATAGGAGGCCTGAGTAACCAAGACATAGGAGATCAGGAGAGGATTCTTGTTGGAAGTGCCTCCTGCCCTGACTTTGCTGTCAGTGCTGCTATTTTAAGTCACTGAAAGCAGGTTTCATAAAAGTTTTATTAATTTTTAATTTTTCAAAATTTATTAAATTTATTGGGGTGACATTTATTATTAGGATCATACAGGTTTTGAGTGCACACCTCTATGATTAAATACTCAAAGTCAGTTGAGTTCAAAGTCAAATCATCTTCCATCACTATATATTAAGCCTTCTCTATCCCTTACCACCTTCTACCTCCCACACCCTCCTCCATTTGGTAATCACCAAACTGTTGTCTGTGTCTACAAGTTTCAGTTTTATATCCCACATGAGTGAAATCTTATGATTCTTAGCTTCTTCTTGACTGACTTATTTCACTTAGCATAATATTCTCAAGGTCCTTCCTTGTTGTTGCAAATGGAAGCATCTCATTTTTCTTATAGCTGAGCAATATTCCACCATATATTTGTACCATATCTTTGTCCAATCCCCTGTTCAAGGACACTTTGGTTGTCTTCATGTCTTGGTCATTGTGAATAATGTTGCAGTGAAAATAGGAGTGTATATATATTTGCACATATATGTTTTTGAGTTTGTCAGGTACATACCCAGGAGAGGGATTGTTGGGTCATATATTAACTATACTCTTAGTTTTTTGAGGGATCCCATACTGTTTTCCATAGTGGCTGTGCCAGTCTACATTCATACCAACAGGGAATGAGAGTTCCCTTTTGTCCACAACTTTCCAGCGCTTATTATTTCATGGCTTGTTGGTAATAGCCATTCTAACAAGTATGAGGTAGCATATCACTGTAATTTGAGTTTGCATTTCCCTAAAAGCTAGTGGAGATGAACATCTTTTTATATATCTTTTGATTGTTTTGGTATCTTCTTGGGATAGGTGTCTGTTCACTTCCTCTGTCTATTTTTAATTAGATTGTTCATTTGTTTGGTGTTGAGTTTTATTATTTCTTAACATATTTTGGATATTAAACCTTTGTCAGAGCTGTTGTTTGCAAATATTTGTCTCTCATTTGGTTGCTGTCTTTTTGTTTTGTTATTGGTTTCTTTTGCTGTGCAGAAGCTTTTTAGTTTACTGTAGTCTTATTTATTTATTTTTACCTTTGCTTCGCTTACCTTTGGAGTCAAATTCATGAAAATTTCACTACAACCAAGGTCCATAACTTTAGTACCAATTTTTTCTTCTATGTAATTTATTGTTTTAGATCTTATATTTAGCTCTTTGTTTCATTTTGAATTGATTTTTGTACATGGGGACAAAGTTTAACCTAGTTTAATTATTTTGTGTGTGGTTTTCTAGTTTTCCTAGCACTATTTATTGAAGAGATTTTCTTTCCTCCCACATTTTTGGATCCTTTGTTGAAAATTATCTGCCCATATACATGATCTTTCTTCCCCACTGGGTTCTCAGTTCTGTTTCATGCATCTGTGTGTCTGTTTTTCTGACAATACCATGCTTTTTTTTTTTTTTATTGTAGCCCTGTAGTATAATTTGAAGTGAGGTAGTGTGATACCTCTGGCTTTGTTCTTTTCTTCTCAGAATTGCTTTGTCTATTCAGATATTTTGCAGTTCCATGAAAATCTGATTATTTCTTTAAACAATGAGATTAGGGTTTTGATGACGATTGCATTAAGTATTCATATTGCTTTTGGTAATATGTTCGTTTTAACTATGTTGATTCTTCCAATGCATGAACATGGAGTTTCTTTCCATTTTGTGTGTCTTTGTTAAATTTCTTTGTAGTTTTCAGTATATAGGTTTCTTACACCCTTTTTTAAGTCTATTTCTATTTTCAGATATTTTATTCTTTTGGTTGCAATTGCAAAAGGAGTTTTTTTTTTTTCATATAATTTTCTGAAGTTACATTGTTAGTGTATAGGAAGGCAATGCATTTCTGTACCTTGATTTTGTAACATGCTACTTGTTTATTGTTTCTAACATTTTTTGATGGAGTCTTTAGGATTTTCCAGGTAGAGAATCATGTCATCTGTAAAAAGTGACATTTTTACTTCTTCTTTCCCAATTTGGCTGCCTTTTATTTCTTTCTCTTGCCTGATGGTTCTGGCTAGGACTTTCAGTTTCATGTTAAATAGCAATCACGAGAGTGGTCATCCTTGTCTTGTTCCTGATTTTAGAGGAAAAGCTTTCAGTTTTTCACCATTGGTATGATATTGGCTAACAGTTTGTTATATACGACCTTCATTATGTTGAGGTACTTTCCTTCTATACTTCTTTTATCCTATCAAATGCTTCTTTTGTATCTATTGATATGATCATGATATTTTAATCTTTTCTTTTGTTAAGGTGTGGTATTATATTGACCTATTTGTGTATGTTGAACTATTCCTGTGCTCCTAGAATAAACACCACTTGACCATGATGCATTATTTTTAATGTATTGTAGTGCTGGGAACTGCTCTGCCTGGAACTGCTCCACCTAGGCCAAGGCTGAGGGAATGACCTTGGACCATAAGCCAGCAAGGAGACAAAAGCTTATCTCCCTGGCAGGATCACCGCTTCTGCTCCTTTTACTTCAACCTGCCTGGACCCCAATGCTTGGTCGGTTAGCCAATGATGAGCAAGATTCCCCAAGAGGGGAATGACCTAAGACAGGCAACGATCACATGGGAGGTCCCCAATGAAGGACTTTGGGGGCTACGGCAAAAGGGGGTGATGGACCCTCACCCCTCTGCTTTGACAAAGCCTGAGTGCTCTTGGTCTGTGAGAAAATCTCCTTATCTCTTGGTTGCCTTAGTTCCCTTGCTCCACCTAAACCTGAAACAATGACCAGATGGTGCAGCCCTGTGCTGAAAAGGGTGGGTTCCCTGGGTGATCAGGCCTAAGAAGGAATATGGAAAATCCTGTGAAACCTGCTTAGTTTAGAATGCTCTTAGTTGAATGAGAAGGGTCCAAGGAGGAAGTAAGTTTTTCCTCAAAGTTTTACAGCTCTTTGACCCTGACTCAAAATAGGCCCCAGAGTTCCTTCTTATTTGATCCTTACTTCCCGACAATGAGTAATGAGCTTTACCTGACTTCCTGTGTAAACAACCCAATAAAAGCCATTGAGGGACAGGCTCTTGGTCCTTCTCCTTTGAGAGATCGGCCACCTTTCCTCCCAAAACAGATCATGTCTTGGTAGACTTAGTCTCATCTGTGGCGGTGGGGGCGCTCTGTGGGCGGACCCCCTCCCCCAATACACACACACATTGTAGTATTTGATTTGCTGCTATTTTGTTTAGGATTATTTTCATCTGTGGTCATCAAAATTATTGGTCTGTAGTTTTCTTTTTTTCTGTTATTCTTGCCAGGCTTTAGTATAAGGATTATGTGGGCTTCATAAAATGTGTTAGGATGTATTGCCTCTTCAATTTTTTTAAAGAATTTGAGAAGGATAGGTTTCAAATATTTAAATGTTTGGTAGAATTCACTAGTGAAGCCATCCAGTTCTGGAATTTTACTTTTCGTGAAGTTTTTGCTGGTTATTTCCAATTTCCTCATTGCTGATTGGTGTATTTAGATTTTCCAGTTCTTCATGATTCAGTCTTATAAGGTTATATATTTCCAGGAATTTACCCATTTTTCTAGTTTACTGAATTTGATGGCATATATTCTTTCATAGTATTCTATGTAGTATAATCTTTTTCATACCTGCAGTGTGTATGGTAACTTCTCCACTTTTATTTCTAATTTTGTTTATGTGGTTCTTTTCTCTTTTGTATAATACATATAACATAATATATAGTATACAATATATAATAAATCAATGTATCATTATATAGTAATAATGCACTGTGTATAGTAATTTATGATATATAATTTATTGATATATAATAAATATGTTATACTATAATGATGAATTATATATGTCATATAATGTATAATGCTTATTTATATAATATGTATTTCCCTTTTCTCTTTTTTATGTATATATCTATATACTTTATATACTATTTATTAATTGATAGATAGTTAAGTTGCTTCCACATTTTGGCTATTGTAAATAATGCTGCAATGAATAATATGCAATAAAGATACATATGCCTCTTGGAATTAGTATTCTGCATTTCTTTTTTTTTTTTAAGATTTTATTTATTTATTTTTAGAGAGGGAAGGGAGGGAGAGAGAAACATCAGTGTGCGGTTGCTGGGGGACATGGCCTGCAACCTAGGCATGTGCCCCGACTGGGAATCGAACCTGCAATGCCTGGTTCGCAGCCCGTGCTCAATCCACTGAGCTACACCAGCCAGGGCCATTTCTTTAGATAAGTATCCAGAAATGGAATTACTGGTTCATTCTTTCTTTCTTGTTACACCTATGTTTTAAAATATATTTTGTTTGATATATATACTGCTACTTCAGGTATTTTTTCCATTAGCATAATTTTTTTCTTCCTTTACTTTCATTCTGTATTGTCTTTCAAACCAAGTGGCAGGATAGGTAAAAGTCTTGTTATATTATCCACTTGGCCACCCTGTGTTTTTTTATTAGGACATTTAACCTACTTACATTCAGAGTAATTATTGATAGGTATATAGTTATTGTTGTTTTATTATTTCTACCTTTTAGTGTTTTTCTTAGAGAAGTCCCCTTAACAGCTTTTGTAATACTGGTTTGATGGTGATTAATGCCTTTAGATTTTTCTTATATATGAAGCTATTTATCTGCCCTTCAATTCTAAATGTTAGTTTTGCTGGGCAGAGTAATCTTGGTTGTATGTTCCTGCTTCTCATCACTTTGAATATTTCTTTCCAATCTCTTCTTTCTTGCAAAGTTTCTGTTAAGATATCAGCTAAAATTCTTATGAGAGAAAACTTGTAAGTTACTAACTCCTTTTTTCTTCCTGCTTTTAATATTCTCTCTTTTTCTTTAACCTTTGGCATTTTAATTATTGTGTGTGTTAGTTTTGGCATTTTTGAGCTTGTCTTGTTTGAAACTATCTTCACTTCAAGGATGTGTGTGTGTGTATTTCCTTTTCCAAATTAGGAAAATTTTTCATCATTATTTTTTCAAATAGGTTTTCAATTCATTTCTTTCTCTATTCTCCTTCTGGTACTCCTGTGATGGAAATGTTGGTGTGCTAGATTTTTTCCCAGAGTCCCCTTAAACTATTCCTATTTTGATATCTTTTTTCTTTTTGCTGTCCTGTTTGTGCATTTTTTATTACCTTGTCTCCCTGCTGATTGCTGATATGCAATTGCTGATATGATATTCCATTTTACCAACTTCATTGTTGATATCCTCTTATGTATTTTGTATTGTAGTTATTTTATTCTAAATTTCTGACTTGTGAAAGAATTACCACCCTGGCCATCCCGCAGTATTCATCTTGGCTGTGGATGTTCATTAAACATGCGTAATACACAGAATTCTCCATGATTCTGTGGGGATATAGAGGACATGGCCACCCCCTCCAGTGGGGAGTGCACCATTCCTTTACCTCAGTGGGTTTTTATTGAGAAAGTAGACTCGGTTTGTGGATTCACAGTCTGGCAGAAAGGATCAAAGAGGACAGGTAACTTACAAAGGTGCTAACAAAACTCCTGCTGATTATGGGCAGAGATTGGAGTTTTATCATATGAAAGGACTACATGGCTCAAAGGGCTAGTTTTGGTTTCCTGTCTGTGCCTTTAAATTCTAAGTTAATAACATCCTCCAGCAAACAGATCTCACAAGATCTTGCATATTCTATGTCCCAGGCCTGATTACCCCAGGGATCTGCCATCTCCAGTCTGAGCTGCCCCTTTGGCTATTTGCTTAGCCCTGAGAAGGGCAGGAGACAGAGGCAGCCAGGAGACTTGGATTTCTCACATCTAAGTACAAAGACTCAGGCTTAGAGGGGACAGGGGTCGATGTTGATCACCCCTTCCTTTCCACAGCCCCTTCAATTCCACAGCCTCATGAGTCTCATTCCAGAGGCCTTTATGTGGTCAGCACCTGCCTTAGGTTGCCCCTCTCTTGAGGAGTCTTACCCGTTACTGGTTAACCGATCAAGCATTAAAGGCCAAGCACCAAACAGGTAGCGTTCATGCCAAGGGAATAATTTTTGTCTCCTTAGTGGCTCCTGGTCTGGAGGTCTCTCACTCAGCCTAAGTCACAGGGGGTCACAGCTTCCTGAGACTAGGCAGGGCGGTCCCCAACACTGACTGGTTCTTTTCTTTTTTTTTTTTTTTACCTCCAGTTTTTTGTTTCTTATCTCTTTGTTGAAGTTCTCATTGAAATCACTGAGCATCTTTATAACTAGTTCTTCAAACTCTGCATCTGGTACATTGCTCGTCTAAATGTTGTTTAGCACTTTTTCTGGAGTTTTATTCCTCTCTTTTATTTGGGATATGTTTCTTTGTCACCTCATTTTCCTGACTCCCTGTGCTTTTTTTCTATGTAGTAGGTAGATTCGCTGCATCTCTCAGTCTTGTTAGAGTAGATGTCTGTCATAGGAGTTGCAGTCTTCTTGGTCACCTGAGCCAGGTACTCCAGGTGTGTCCCTTTTGTGGGTTGTGTGTTCTCACCTTTGGTAGTTAAACCTTCATTCTGTTGGCATTTCAATGAGAGGAGTTGCCCCACAGGCTGATTGATTGTGATGAATGGCCTTGATTAAAGCAGAGATGCTGTTGTTCAGGGGCTGACTCCATAGAGTAGGATTCACTTTATTGGGGCTCTTGTGCCTGCTGCACCTGCCTCTTGGATATGCTATTTGTAGAGGTGGTTGGGGAGGTCTCTGGTGTCATCTGAATCTAGCCACTTGGTGTGCTGATTTTGGTGCCTTTTAGGAAAGTCTAAATGCAGGTCAAGGTTGGCCGCTGCCTGTGACCAGCCCAGGGTCTGCTGGTGTGAGCTACAATAAGTGATCTGCAGAAGGATACCACTTGTGCTGGACTTGGGGATGCCTGGAAGAAGCTAAGCTGAGAACCAAAGTGGTCTGCCCCTAGTTCTGGACTTGGAGCCACTTAGTAAGAGGTACAGACCATAGTGAGGCCAGAGTCTACTTCTTAGGGGTTCGTGAACATTTGAGAAATTTTAGGAAAGTCCCCAGTGTGAACCTAGACAGTTTGTTTGTATGGAAAAGCCAATGCAAGGGGCTCAAGTGAATGCACAAGCTGTGTGGGGTGAAGTCTCAGCAAATTACCAAAGTGAGACAGAGTTAGTTTAGCTAGGTTGATAGAGATTCAAACTTGGAGTGGGCCAGCACCTGCAGGCTGAGTGGGGTTTGGTATTAATCAAGAAACAATGTCATCTATCAGCACTTCTGTCTGAGAAAAAACTGCCCTTCCAACCTTGCCCTGAATCTAGACAATTCAGTTTCTTTACATATGTCCAGGTGTTTTTTTAGATGCTTCCTTGACAATGGAGCTCACAGTGAATGAGTCTGTCTTCAGTGAATAAATCTTTGTGAGGACTCTAAGAACACCTGAGACTCCAGGAGCCCTCCATCTGACTAAGCCACAATCCCTGCTGGTTCTTACAGCCATAAATTATGGGAATTTCTCTTTCTGATACTGGAGCCTTTGTGGGGCTAGGATCCCTTGCTCCTCAGGAGGGACCCCATCAGCTGAGATATTTTTCCCACTTTTTACTCAGCACTCTGATGGAATGGGGCCTGCTTGTTCTGGGTCTCCACCCCTCCCATCAGTCTCAACATGGCTTTTTTTGTATATCTGTAGTTATAGAATTGCTGCTTATGTAGTCCTTAGGTGGTTCTCAATGATGGTTTTTCTGTAGTACAGTTGTAATTTTGATGCGTTCATGGGAGGAGGCAAGCACAGCTTTTACTCATAGCACGTACTTGACTAAAAGTCTAAAACTATTTTTTGATTGATTACAAAGATTCTGAATATATTCTGGATGTCAATTCTTTCTTGGTTATACTATAGTAGATATATCTTTTTAGTCTGTGGCTTGTTTTTTCTTTAAAACAAATTTTAAACTTTGATATAGACAAATTTTTAAATTATTCTTTCTGAGTTGTGTTTTATATATCTTGTCTACAAAATTTTTGTACTCTTGCTGAAGATATTTTACATATTACTTTTTAATAGCATAAATTTTAATGTACACATTTAAATAAAATTATTTTTATGCTTATTCTTGTATATATAACGAAGCAATGATCAAATCTTTTTATCCCAACTTAACTCAATATCACTTATTACGTAATAACTGCTTTCCAAAATAATTGTAATGCACTATGTTGTGCTAAATACTTGAGTATTTTTCTATGTGGTATCCTCCATTTTATTTATCTGTTAAATATGTTTGCCAGTTCCACACTGCTTTAACCCCAAGTTTAAAATAATCATTAATATCCAAAGGCATATGTTCCTACTCCCTTCCTTGAAAATTTTATTTGCTATTTACAGGGCATCATGCGAATCTAAAGAACTGTTTTCTGGCTTTGTGAATCATGTACAAAGGTTTACTAAAATTGCATTTATATTTATTTTATATTATTATTGCATTCTTTTATGGTTGACACTATTATAGATGTCCCCATTTCTAACTCTGTGCCCCTCTTCTTTCAGTACCCACTCCTCCTTCTCTTTGACCATCACCACACAGTTATCTGTGTTCATGGGTTATACATATGTATTCTTTGGCTAATCCATTCATTCTACTTCATCCAGTCCCATATCCACCCTCTCCTCTGATGACTCAGCCTGCTCCATGTATCCAAGCCTCTGTATTTATTTGATTTGTCAGTTTATTTTGTTCATTTTATTCCACATATAAGTGAGATCATATAGTATTAGTCTTTCTCTGGCTGGCTTATGTGACTTAGCATAATAAGATCCAGGCCTGTCAATGCTGTTGCAAAAGGTAAGATTTCCTTCCTTTTTATGGCCACATAGTATTCCATTGTGTAATTATACCACATCATTTTTATCCACTCATCTACTAATGGGCACTTGAGCAATTTCCAAATCTTGACTATTGTAAATAATGTTGCTGTGAACATAGGAGTGAATATATTCTTGTGAACTGATGTTTCAGGATTCTTAGGGTATTATCCAGAAGTAGGATCACTGAGTCAAAGGCAGTTCAGTTTTTAATTTTTTGAGGAAACTCCATATTTTTTTCACAGTGACTATGCTAGTCTTCATTCCCACCAATAGTGCAGTAAGTTTCCATTTTATCCACATCCTATCTAACACCTGTTGAATGTTGATTTACTGATGTTGGCCATTCTTTTGGTATGAGGTGGTATATCATTGTGTTTTTTATTTAGAGAAACATCAGTCCAAGAGAGAAGCATATATTATCTGTCTCCTGTTCACGCCCAGACCACAAATTGTACACATCTGACTGGTGGACCGAACCTACCATCCAGGCATGTGTCCTGACTTGGAGTTGGACCTGCAACCCTCTGACTACAAGATGATGCTCCAAACAACTGGGCCACACCAGCCAGGTCTCACTGTGGTTTTAAATAGCACCTCTCTTATGATTAGTGACTTCAAGCATTTTTATATGTCTCTTGGCCATCTGTATACCCTCTTTGGAGAAGTGTTTATTCAGGTCCTTTGCCTATTTTTTAAATTGGATTCTTTGATTTTGGTATTCTTTGGTTAAGTTGTATAAATTCTTTGTATATTTTAGAGATTA
Source organism: Tonatia bakeri (assembly GCA_004024845.1). Taxonomy (NCBI): domain Eukaryota; kingdom Metazoa; phylum Chordata; class Mammalia; order Chiroptera; family Phyllostomidae; genus Tonatia; species Tonatia bakeri. The sequence continues at coordinate 122,188 of PVIA01003947.1, forward strand.
ATCCCTTATCAGATATCTTATTGGAAAAACTGTTCTTCCATAGAATGGGTTCCCTTTTTATTTTGTGATGGTGTCTTTTGCTATGCTGACATTTTGTAGTTAGATATAGTCACATTTGTCATTTTTTCCTTTTGTTTCACTTGCCCAAGGATATAAAATAGAATATATATTGCCCAGAGAAATGTCTTGAGATTTTAGTGCCTACCTTTTTTTCTATAGGATTTAGGATTTTTATACTTTCATGACTTAAATTTGTGTTTTATCCATTTCAAGATTATTCTTGTGTATGGTGTAGGTTGCCACTGTAGTTTTATTATTTTTTTGCATATATCTATCCAATTTTTCCATCACAATGTATTGAAGAAACTGTTTTTATCCCATTGTTAGTCTTGCTTCCTTTGTCAAATATTAATTGACCATATAGGTGCTTGATTTCTGGACTCTGTGTTCTTTTCCACTGGTGTATATGCCTGTTGTAATGCCAGTACCAGGCTGTTTTGATTACAATGGACTGATGTGTCAGATATTGTGATATTTCCAACTTTGTTCTTATTTCTCAAGATGGGTGAGTCTATTTGGTGTGTTTTTGGTTCCATACAAAGTTTGGAAATATTTGTTTTAGGTATGTGAAATATGTCATTGGCATTTTAATATGAATTGCATTGAATATGTAGGTTGCTTTGGGTAGTATGGACATTTTAATGATGTTAATTCTTCCAATCCCTGAACACAGCATATGCTATAACTTATTTGTTATTTTTATTAAATCATTTTTTATTTTTATGTTGTCCCAGTTTTTCCCGCTTTGCCCTCCTCTGCCCATCCCATCCCTTGCTCCCTATCTTCTTCAATTTATTTCTTTAATGTTCTGCCAAGTTTTCCAAGCATAGGTCTTTTACCTCAGTCGTTAAAGTTATTCTTAAGTAACTTATTTTTGTTGTTATTGCAATAGTAAATGGCGCTGTTTTCTTGGTTTCTCTTTCTGATAGTTCATTGGTGATGTATAAAAATGCCACTGATTTCTGGACAATAATTTTGTATCCTGCTATTTTTCTGAATTCTTTTATGAGTTTTCTGTGTACAATATCATGTCATCTGCAAATAATGAGATTTACTTCTTCCTTTCCAATTTGAATGTCTTTCATTTCTTCTCCTTGTTTGATTGCTGTGGCTAGAACTTCCAGTGCTATGTTGAATAAAAGAGTTGAAAGTGGACATTCCTGTCTTATTCCCAATCTTAAGAGAATCTCTTACATTTTTTGCCTATTGTGTATAATATTGGCTGTGGGTCTGTCATATGTCGACTTTCTTGTGTTGAGGCATATTCCTTCTGTTCCCACTTTGATGAGAGTTTTTATCATAATGGGTATTGGTTTTTATCAAATGTTCTTCTGCATTTATTAATATGCTCATGTTTTCATCTTTCATTTTTTATGGTGCATCATATTTATTGGTTTGTGAGTATTGTACCAAACTTGCATCCTTGGAATATATCCCAGATGATCATGGTGTATGATCTCTTAATGTATTGCTGGATGAGACTATTTGGTAATATTTTGTTGAGGATTTCAACATTTAAGTTCATCAGGAATATTGGCCTATGATTTTTTTTCTTGGTAGTGTCTTCTTCTGGTTTTGAAATTAGGAAAATGCTGGCCTTATAAAATGACTGTGGAAGTTATATCTTTTCTTGAATTATTTAGAATAGTTTGAGAAAGATGAATGTTAGTTCTTCTTTGAATGTTTGATAATATTCACCTGTGAAGCCACCTGGTCCATGACTTCCATTGTTGAGAGTTTTTTTTTATTACTGCTTCAATTTTACTAGTTGTAATCTTTCTATTCAGTTTCTCTGATTCTGATTTAGCTTTGGAAGATAGCTTTTGGAAGATAGGAATTTATTGATTTCTCCAAGATTATTCAATATGTTGGAATACAGTTGTTTGTAATTTTTTAAAACAATCTTATGCATTTCTTTGGTGATGGTGTTACTTCTCCTCTTTCTTTTTGATTTGATTTATTTGGGTCTTTTCTCTTTTTTCCTTGATGAGTCTGGTTAAATATTTGTCCATGTTGTTTATCTTTTCAAAGAAGCAGTTCTTGATTTAATTGATCTTTTGTACATTTTTTTATTCTATTTTGTTTTTTTTTTCTGCTCTAATCTTTATTATTTTCTTATTTCTACTCACTTGGGGACTTTGTTTTTCTGGTTTCTTCAAGTGTGACATTACATTGTTTAATTTTTTTCTTATTTCCTCAGGTTGGCCTGTAATGCCATGAATTTTCTTCTTAGGACTGTTTTCACTGTGTCCCATAGACAATGAGGTTGTTGAAACATTTTCAGTTTGTTTTAAGGTAACTTTTGAATTCTTTCTTGATCTCATTGACAATCTACTCATGATTTAATAACATGTTAGTTAGCCTCCAAGACTTTGTGGGTTTTTTTTCATTTTTTTCTCATGGTTGATTTATAATTTCATACCATTATGGTCAGAGAAGGTGTGTGATATTATTTCAATCTTCTTATTTTTTTAATTGTCACCCGAGGATATGTTTTTATTGATTTTAGAGACAGGTAAGAGAAATGCAAAAGAGAAACATCAATCCTGTGTCTCCAATGCCTGCTCTAACCAGGAATAAAACCCATAACCTATGTATGTGTCCTGATCACAAATCTAAACTGGAAACTTTTTTCCCTATGTGACAGTGCTCCAACCAACTGAGCCACATGGCCAGGGCTCAATGTTCTTAAATTTATTGACACTTGTTTTGTGTCCTAATATGTGGTGTATCCTAGAATATGTTTCATATGTGCTTGAAAAGAATGTATATTCTTCTCTGAATGAAGTATAAATGCTCTGAAGACATCAATTAAAGTTATCTGATCTAGTGGGTAATTTAAGACAACTATTTCCTTATTGATTTTCTGTCTGGTAGATCTATCCCTTGATATCAAAGAGATGTTAAAATCCCCTAACATGACTGTGTTATTGTCAATCTTTCTCTTTATGTACATCAAGATTTACTTATGTTTTTAGGTAGTCCTACTTGGGAGCATAAATGCTTACCAGAGTTATATCCTCTTGTTGGATTGCTCCATTTATCATTATGTAGTGTCCTTCTTTGTCTCTTACTATAGACTTTATTTTAAAGTCTATTTTTTTAAATATAAGTATTGTTACTTAGCTTTTTGTTCATTTACATTTGTATAAAATGTCTTTTTCCATCTTTTTACTTTTAATTTGTGTGTATCTTTCATTCTGAGGTGGTTATCTTGTGGAAAACATATATATGGGTCTTGTTTTCTTATCTAATCAGCTGCCCTATGCCTTTTGATTGGAGTATTTAATACATTCATATTTAAATTGATTTTTGATAGGTACGTATTTATTGCCATTTCATTGTTTTACCTCTGTTTCTTTCTCCTCCTCTTCCCTTTCTTTCTCATTCTCCTTCTTCTTTCTCTCCTTCCCCTTCTTCTCTTCTTCTTCTTCTCCTACTCCTTTTTAAAGCAGGCCCTTTAACATTTCTTGTAACATTTCTGGTTCTGTGCAGAAAAACCCCTTTAACTTTTGCTTCTTTGGGAAGCTCTTTATTTCACTATCAATATTAAATGATAGCCTTGCTGGATAAAGTAATGCTTCATGCATTTTTGGCCTGTTGAGATATAGCTGACAGTCTTAAAAGAACTCTTTTGTAGGTAATTAATTGCTTTTCTCTTGCTGCTTTAAAGACTCACTGTGTCTTTAACCTTTGCCATTTTAACTATGATGTCTCTTGCTATGGTACTCTTTGGGATTTTTTTGTCTGGGACTTTCTGCACTTCCTGGACTTGTGTGTCTTTTTTCTTCACCAGGATAGGGAATATGTCAACTATTATTTCTTCAAATATGTTCTCTATTTCTTTCTCTCTCTTCTCCTTGTTATGCTTATGCTGAGGATGTTGTTATGTTTCATGTTGTCCAAAAGTTTCCCTAAACTATTCTCATTCTTTTTTTTTTTCCCTTGGGTACTAGGTTTTTTTTCCCATTGTACTGACTGGCTGTTTTTTTTTCTATTTTGTCCTCCTAATTGCTGATTCAATCCTCTGTTTCATCCAACCTATATTTTATTCCTTCCAGTGTATTTCTGATGTCAGATATGTGATTTTTCATTTCCAACTTGCCCTTTTTTTCATGGTTCCTCTTTGATGCTGTTGAGCATGCTTATAACCATAACTTTTTTTTAATTGTTATCCTTGGATTTTAAAGAGAGGGAAAGGGAAGGCAAAAGGGAGGGAGATAAACATCAATGTGAGAGAGAAAAACATAAATTTGTTTTCTTTTTCATATGCACCCCGACTGGAAACTGAACCTGCAACCTAAACATGTGCCCTGACTGGGAATGGAACCCTATACTTATTGCTTTTTGGGTGATGCTCAATCAATTGAGCCAAACCAACTAGGGCATTATAACCATAACTTTGAACTCTGTATTTGATAAATTGCTTGTCTCTATTTTATTTAGCTCTCTTCCTGGAGTTTTTCCTATTTTTTTACTTGGGACTTTTTCTTTGTATCCCCATTTTGGCTGTCTCTTTGTATTTATTTCTATGTATTAGATATAACTGCTATGACTCCCAGTCTTGGTTGGGTGGCCTATGTAGTAGGTATTCTGGGAGATCCAGTGGTGTAGTCACCCTGATCTCTTGAATAATGTATTCTAGAGTTGTACTTTGTATGGGTCATACAGGCCCTCCTTTTATAATTGGGTGTTGATTGCTGTTGATCTATTCATGGTAGGGTTCTATTTTCAGGCGGGCTGATTTAAGGTTCAACCCCAACCATGGCATGTAAACTGCTCTAAAGAGGCCAACACAACAAAATAATACAGAACAGATCAAAACACAAAACCAAAGAACAACAACAAAAAAAGAAGAAAAAAGAATAAGAAAAGAAAAAAGGAATAAGAAAAATAGAATAAGAGAAGAAAACATGAAAGAAAAGAAATATGAAAAGAAATAAAGAAAATAAAATATAGTAAGAATAGAAAGATGGAAAAACAAGAAGAAAAGATAGGGAAAAATGAAATAAGAAAAGATAAAAATACAAAAAAAGCAAGTAAAAGAATAAAAAACAAGTGTGGACTTTATCTCAGCAAATGTTAGTACCTGTTGCAATTTTCCTTTACATATGCTATTTGTGAAGCTTGTTGGGTTCTTCTCTGATGTTGTCTGAAATTGGCTACTTGGTGTGGCAGTTATGGGTCTATTGGGAGGGACTCTGATGTAAGTCAATGACAGACACTGTCTATGCCTCACCTTCAACAACCTGTTTGAAGCTACAAGCAATCCACAGTTTTTGGCTGCTTCTGCTGGGCTTAGCTGCATATGGATAAGTTCAAGTTGCACTTCAAAGCTGGCTTTTACCAGCACCAGATCCCAGGGGCTTATCGGCACATATCACAATACACCCAGAGGTCTGCCTCCTGCCTCCACCTGCCAGCTGGCTTTTAGGATTAGTCAATGAAAAAGCTCATTCACTGAAAAAACCTCTTGTGGAATCAGGAGGATAGGGTTTTTGGATATCCTCTGAAGCAGAGGTGCCATTCAGATTTCCAGGAATATGGTGGGTGTGATTCTTTGCCCCAGAACCATAGCCTGAGTGTTTCCCAGATTTTTTCCATGACCTTAGAAGGGAAGAACCCCTGCTAATCAAGCAGATGGGGCCTCCAGAGCACAGAGTTTGGTTCTCCCAGAAGCTTGGGGGTTGTTTCTATCTTATTTTCCATATGGAGGACGCACCCATCAGGTTCATGGGAAAGTGGAGGGAATGGCCCAACCCAAAGCCTGTCACTGACACCTCCTGAGTCTTCCTAGACTTCTACACCCCAGCCTATGCTGCTGATTCCTCAGCAGGGTTTACTAACCACATAGGAAAATTTCAGAGAGTAGGATAATTGCTTTTTCCCAGACTGATGCTGCATAGAAGAAATTGCTCTGCCCTAGAAAGATGGCTGCTGTGGTATTAAAGGATGACTCAGTACTGGGACTCTGTTGGCTCTTCTAAAACTCTCCCCAAAGCCACAAATCCCAGACTCTCCTTATGCAACTCCAATCTCCACTGCCCTCCCCCTAACAAAGCACAGGGAGAGAGGCTGCAAATAAAATTTTGTACATTGGCCCTTTAAAAAAGTGCCTTTGTTTCCGTCAGGCTCTCCCTCTTGATGGACAGAAACTCCACCACTTTTCATGGCCATAACTAAGTGGGTGCCTGTTCCTGGCTGTGGAACTTTGGGCAAGGCAGAATTACCTGGGGAGCCTGGCCTGGTGTTTAAGCATCACACCTTTCATGGGGAACCTGCTGCAACTAAGATATTCTTCCTTTAACTCAGCTGCCTTCCCATGGGAGCTGAGCCAGTCTCTTTCATGTCTCCACCCTTCCTACAAGTCTTGAGGTGGCTTCTTCTGCTTTTCTTTGGTTATAAGTCTCCTCTTCAGAAGTATTTAATTGGTAATTCAAGGTCAGTGTTCCATAATTTAGTTGTATTTCCAATTTGGTTGTGGAAGGAGGTGGGAGTAAGATTAACCTACTTTGCTGCTATCTTGAAAAGCTCATAAAATTGCATTTAATTCAAAGATTAATTTGGGCTGGAAATCTTCAAGCCCAGCATAAGTAACAGCGATCTCAGATTACTTTATGGCTCAGACAGGGTGACTCTAGACAAAACATTTTGAGGGCTGACGTTGGCCTGTGCCCAAGGCCTGTGCAACCAGTGGACAGATACAGACCATGTTGGGGCACCACCTCCCTGCCTCTGCATGGGTGATCCTCCACAGAGGGCAGAGGTTGATGGTAAATGGTTGACACTTGCAGCTGACTGGTCTGGGTAAATCCCTCCCATTGATCTGCCAACAGCAACCATGGCTCATGTTACCAAGCCTTGTTTATTAAACCATGTTACCAATACAGGGAGTCATAGCAGCTCTACCTAATACATAGAAACACAGGGAAGTCGCCAAATGAAGAGACAAAGAAACATGGCCCAAATAAAATAAAATATCCAAACTCTAGAAAAAAAGAAGAAAAAATGGAGATAAGCAATCTATCAGATTCAGAGTTCAAAACACGGGTTATAAGGATGCTCAAGGAACTTAGTGAAACCCTCACAGCATGAAAAAGGTCCAGTCAGAAATGAAGGATACACTAAGTTAAATAAAGAATAATTTATAGGGAAACAATAGGAGACTGGATGAAGCCAAGAATCAAATCAATGATATAGAACACAAGAAAGCAAAAAACAACCAATCAGGACGACGAGATGAAAAAAGATTCCCCCTAAACAACAATAATATAAGCAACGTCTGGGACAACTTCAAGTTTTCTGACATTCACATCATAGGAATGCCAGAAAGAGAAGAGAAAGAGAAAGAAATTAGGAATCTATTTGAAAACATAATGAAAGAAAATTTCCCTAGTTTGGTGAAGTAAATAGACATGCAAGTTTAGGAAGCACAGAGAGTTCCAAACAAGATGGATGCCAAGAAGCCCACTCCAAGGCACATCATAATTAAATTTCCAATGGTTAAAGATAAAGAAATAATCTTAAAAACAGCAAGAAAAAAACAGTTAGTTAGCTCCAGGGTTATTCCCATAAAGCTGTCATTTGATTTCTTAGAAGAAACTTTGCAGGCTAGAAGGGATTGGCAAGAAATATTCAAAGTCTTAAAAATCAGGGACCTACAGCCAAGATTGCTCTACCCAGCAAAAGTATCACTTATAATTGAGGGCAGATAAAGAGCTTCCCAGACAAGAAAAAAACTAAAGGAGCTCATCATCACTGAACCATTATCATATGAAAAGTTAAAGGGACTTATTTAAGAGAAAGATCAAATATGAACAGTAAAATGGCAATAAATACATATCTATCAACAATTGAATCTAAAAAACAGACTAAGAAAACAAGAAGAGAGACAGAATCATAGAAATGGAGAGGATTTTGAGGGCTGCCAGATGAGAGGGGGATATGGGGAAAGGGGTGAAGAGATGAGGGGATTAAGAAGTACAAATAGGTAGTTACAGAATAGCCATAAGGATGTAAAGTACAGTATAGGACACGGAGTAGTCAAAGAACCTATATACATGACACTTGTACATGAACAATGGTGTGGGGATTGCCTAAGAGAGTGGTAAGTGCTCAGTGAAGATGGTCAATGGGAAAGAAATTGGCATAACTGTAGTGGCATAATCAATAAAATATAATTAAAAATATAAAAATAAACTTATAATGACATCCACTTCTATTTTGTACTTGAGTAGTTTGTTATAAGAGAAATTTCATGTGCCTTCTTTAAGAGTGAGTTTTCCAGAGTTTTAAATTAAAACAATAAAGATTAATTTGGAAAAATTTACATCTTTAATATGTCAAGTCATGCCCTCTATGAAAGATTTTGTGCCTTAAAATGTTTTCTAATATTTTTCTAAATCTTGTACATCTCTATTAGGTTTATACTTCTGTTTTAAAATTGTCTACTCCATGACAGATGCAATTTTTACATTATTGATTTCTGTAATTCTTGGAATTTTTCCATTTAATCTAGGTTTTCTAACTAGTTAGTCCACAGTTGTTTAAAGTATTCTTTTTAAATTCATTTTAGTTTTGTAATATTTTTGCTGATTTCTCACTTTTGCTCCTGATTTTAGTAATTTAAGTCTTTTCTCTTTTTTTTCTTGATCAACCTAAACCATTGATCTTTGTGTATTGACATTTAACCCAGAAATCTTGCTGTATTTTTTTTATTTATAATAATACCTTTATAGATTTTTTGGATTTTCTGTATAGACAATCTCTGAAAACATTTTTCTTCCTTTGTAATACTAATATATTTTAGTTCACTTTGCAAATACAAATTTACTAGCTAGTACAATGGTAAAGTAGCAATGATGGGGGGCATTTTGATTTTGGTAGAGTCATAAAAATTAACTGTTCAAGAAAAAGTATTCAAAATTGAAAAAATGTAAAAGGGAAAACTTGGTGCTTTTCAATTGCTTGTAACTTTGATTGACTTTGTATCAGTTAAATGATTGTAGAATTCTTAAGTGGTCAAAGTGAACTGGCAGAAAATTAATTGCAATGTAAATTATTTATGCATTACAGAAAGGCAAATGATCCCATAGGAATGTAAAGAAATTTTGTTTGGTAGTCTTTTTTCAGTAACTTACTCCACTGATTTGTCTTTGCACTTTATTGAAAATCAACTGTCCATATATTTTCAGCTGTGTTTATGGATCTCTATTATGTTCTATGGACCTCTTTGAGTAATATACATCAATACCACACTATCTGGATTACTGTACCTTTATAACATGTCGTAAAAGCACATAGTGTATGTTTGAGAATTTTTTTCTCTTACATTTTTATATGAATTTCAGAATTAGCTGGTCAGTTTTTATAAATAGGAAGCTGAGATTTTAATTGTGATTGTTCTGAATGTATAAATCAATTATTGGAGAAATGGAATCTTAATGATATTAAGCCCTCAGACCCATAAAAATTATTATTTCCATTTATTAAGTCCTCTGTAATTTCTCAGTCTTGCAGTTTACAATGTATAAATCTTACATATATTTTTTCATATATATCCCTAATTATTTCTTATTTTGATGTTATTATGAATGGTATGTTTTCTTTCTTTCTATTATATAGGAATATAATTTTTGAAATTTTAAAAATAAATTTGATAATCTTGCCATTAGTCCTAGTAGCTTATTTTATAGAATCCATCAGATTTTCTACACATTTGATTATTTTTTTCGTGAATAAAGACAGGTTTACTTATATTTTTCAATGTGGATTTATTTATTTATTTGTTTGTTTACTATGGAATGTTATTATTATTATTATTATTTTTTTGCCTGACTGATTCATTGGCTAGAGCTCAGAGTGGGAACTGAACAAAGTTGTGAAAGTTATATATCCCGATCTTTCTGGGAGAAAAGATTTAGTGTTTTACTGTTAAATAAGTTTGTCAGATATGTTTAAATTATGCCCTTTTTCAGGTTATGGAAGTTTCCTTCTGTATTAGTTATCTATTGCTACATAGAAAAATTATAGCAGAAGTTAATGGTTTAAACAACAGCATTTGTTATCCTACAGTATCTGTGGGTCAAGAATCTAGATACTAGCAGTATCTTTGGACTCTAAGGCTGTAGTCATTTTAAGATTCAACTGGGAAAGAGCAACTTTCCAGCTCACTCATCTGGATGTCTCTTCTGAAATGTAGTTGAATTACTTGGAAATAGTTTGATTCTTTTAAGTCTTACTTATGTTTTTTGGAAGGATGGAATTATGGTCATCTAGGCCAAAATATTTCTCACTGAGGCAAGATCTTCCTAAGTATATTACATAGTCTTATGATGAATATTTTTGCAATCTGTTTCAGAAAGCAGAGTGTCAACAGAAATTAAAGTTTGGACTCAGTTAAAGTGGAGAGCTCTTGGTAAACATCTTATGGTTTAAACTGAGAATGTTTATGTCCTGTGAGTAAGGACTATGTTCTAAAAGTCATAAATATGCTTTTGGAGTAGTAGCAAAGTTGAATCATACTCATTTTAATAAAACCTAAAACCAAGTCTTGACAGCTGCAATTTACCTTCTGATAATTTAATATTTTACCAAATTATTTTTTACTCTCCAGAAGAAAATAACATAACCCAGAGTTTTTTTCTAGTATATATTTAAAATGCTTAGAATATAATCCATTATTGTTAGACATGTGAGGAAGCAGGAAAAATTTACTGATAAACAGGAGATTTTTAAAAAGTCAATATGAGCCAATCCAGGGATAGTCCAGAATTTGATTTAGCAGAAAATGACTTCAAAAATAATGTTCCAAATATTTGTATTTCTGCAAAAATACATATACTTTGAATTTAGAAGCTAGTTAAAAACATTTTGTTTCTTTCCCTGTGCTAGCAATTCTACACTCTCATAGGTAAATAAATGACCTTATAAGGGTAGAGTGAGGGTCAGAAAATAAAAATGAGAAACATCAGAAGTACAGTTAAATAATGTGTTATCCTTGTTCAAATTTCAATTTTATAAATAAGTGAAATACAATTTTATGCCTGTTAAATTAAGAAAAAAGAAAATAGGTATTAAGGTGACTCTCAGTATTAGTTGAGTATTTACATTCTTATACTCAAGCAGCATAGCATTTTGTCAGAAATATTTAAAATCCTTAACACACTTGACACTGATTTCATTTAAAGGACTATAGCTTAAAAATCCAAGTTCAATTTCAACAAAGCTTTATATGTAAATATATTTATTCTAAGCTTCTTAATAGGAGCAAACTATATGGAAAACATGCAGTTTATATGAAGTTCAAATATTAATTAATTAATCCTTTTTATTATAAAATTATATAGCTATTTAAAATATTTAATTATTTAAAATAAACACACAATTATATATGCATATAATTTACACACATGTAAACATGCATACAATCACATATGTGTATGATTTATTATATACACATGCACATATGTATGTGATCATATATATCACATACAGTACTTTCTCAAATATTTAAATAAAATTATATGACAAACTAGAAAAATATGAATATTGATTATTTTTTGGTTGGAAGACTATAGTTCAAAATAATTATTTTCTTGTATACATGTTTTTGGATTTCTAAACATGTCCACAATACTAGAGTGTCTTATAGTCCTCTCTTTCGCACACACAGAATTTCTCACTTTCCTGCATATATGCCTTAGTTAAGCTCCTCCAGAGTGATCACCCTTCTTATCTCTGTAAACTGATTAATCTGCATGGATGAGTTCAAATTTCATCACCTCTAAGAAGCTTTCTATGGAACCTGTAGCTGGAAGTTATTTTTACTGTATAAGCTATCATAAACCTTATCACTGATTCCTTATGGCCTTATTATCACTTTCCATCTTGGGCTATAAATAAATAAATATATATATATACACACATTATATATATATACTCCAGAGAGTATCCAGTCATGTAACATGAAAAGTAGAGACACTTATTAAAAAACACACAAGATACAAGAAACATTGTATGTAGGGCAATGATGCCTCAGTCCTCTTCAAAGAAGGCACCTTGGGACCTCACATAGTTCTCCCAGTTGCCATCAGCTGCCTCATGATATTTTCCTGAATCTCATCTATGATCTGAAATCTTTTCCTTTTCAAAGGTAATTTTCATTTTGAGAAAAAACAGAATTCTGGGCTGTAGGGGGTGCTGAGTCACCTGGGTGATTCGATGTTTTGCAAAAAAAATTCTGATGAGACATGATGCATGAGTGGGCGTGTTGTGGCGATGAAGCTGCCAAACACCAGTTGCCCACAGCTGTAGTCTTCTGAATGATCTGAATGGTTTCCTCTGAGGAATGTTCAAGTTTAATGCAAAACTGGATGGAGATTCTTTGCTCTATTTGCTCAGTTGTTTTAAATGAGATGGCCACACAGTACACATTCCCACTCAACAGCGTCTGCTGCCACCACTAATTACTAGTGAAGTCATCGTCATTGTCCAAATGCATGTTCCAGTCCACTCTCCCTGGCTGCCAGGGTACAGCAATGTCATGCAAACCATTGTTGTTATATTAACAATGGGTGGACATTTCCTGGACAGACCATATCTATCTTATTGTTTAATGGATAATAGATTTTAAGTTTGTTGAGAAAAAAAGGTTTTAAAACTTTTTTTGTGTGTATTAGGGAGGGCCCAAATAACCTGGAATTTATTTATAAAAAGTTGTGTATTTATTCTTATATATTTAAACTTTAGTCACCTTCAATATACTCTCCATTTCATGTAATACACATATCAAGACATTTTTCCACTGCTCAAATCAGTTTTTGTACTCATCAATTTTGATGCTTTTTAGTGCTTTTGCCTTTTTTTTGTTTCACCTCTTCACATTGGCAAAACGTGTCCTTTTGAGGCCATTTTTCATCTGTGGGAAAACAAGTCATTCAGGGTGAGATCTGGTGACTAGAGAGGGTAGGGCATGGTGGTCATCTCATTTTTGGTCAAAAACTGCTGAACACTCAGCGTGCCTGCTCATAGATCACCCATAATAAAATGGGGATACACATTAAGTGTTCAAAAGGTTCACTAAAGCCAAATGCAGCCTGTCACAACAATGCCAACTGGTAAACTGATACAGATGGGTTCCTCAAACACTCATTTAGTGGCAGAAGCCTGTACTACAAGGGGTCTACCCCCCAGAATATAATTCCTCTTTTTTGGTCCCCCTTGTATTTCATATCATCTAGCATTGCACATAGCATATGGGTGTTTAAATTCAGTTGAATGAATACATTTATGAAAAATGGATAACATTCAAAATAAATAATGTGGTAAACTAGAATTTGCTTTATAAAAATTTGTGCACTTATTTTAGGATATTGGTTAATAAAACTCTATCTTAAAGAATATTACTATCTTAAAGACATTAGTACCTTTATATAAATTAATTACTAAACCTTCTCAATGACCTTATGAGGAAACTTAGATATGAAGAAGTTAAGAAACTTGACTAAAATCACATGATTAATAGGAATTGGAACCTAGGTAACCTGATTTATGAAATCTTGTTCTTAGTGACATTACAGTGTTATAAATTTTCCTTTTGTTATCTGAACTGTGGTATGACTCTAGAAATCAATACTATAAAAATTCTTTCTTCTGAGTGGAATTAAGATATTAAGATTTGAGGATGAATTACATACATATGTACACTTACATTTGTATCATGTATAGGTAATATGTGTTTGTATACTGTATGTATATATATATATATATATACACACACACATATAGTATACATATATATATAATCAGACTCACCAAATGTGTATATATGTATGTGTGTGTATATATATATATATATTATACAAACACAATTCAAATTAAATACTAACAATAGTTTGCTACAGTATCAAATTAAATGCTAACAATAGTTTGCTACAGTATCAACTTCCCATTTTACTTGCCTTTATGTTTAAACTTTTGGATTAATTGACTCTAAACTTATTCCCAGGAAGTCACTTGAAAATAATCTACTCATATTAAACACTGCCTTTGCAAATAAATGCAAATAGTTTATTACTCAATTAATTATTATTCTTGTTCTGAAGAAATGAGATTAAAATAAATTTCTGCATGAAGGGAAATATGGCAGTAAAAACCCTTTTAATAGGACACGGTTCTGAAAGGTGATAATCTGATGAATAATTCTGGAGTGCCTTGTTTGACTCTTGGGAAACTAGGGGTAAATTGGGGGTTGATGGCCATTTCTGGTCAATGCCTGAGAGAGAAAGATAGATGATGCTCAAACCTTAACCTATTTTAGAATATTGCTTGGGAATGACTTCATTTGTGGAAATAAATTGAAAACAACAACAACAACAACAAAGACCTAACTACAATATTCTGATATTACTTGTGATAGTGCAATATACGATATTTTAGTTTCTTTGAGGGAAAAAAAACATATGGAAGAACTGTTTGGCATCAATCCAGGCCACCTGGTTTAGTCACATCTGGTTTAGTCGCCTGGTTTAAAAACATCTACCAGGACAATTTATTCATAACAACAGAAGTTTACAGTTAAACAGGCTAGAACGCTAGATTTCCTCTTCATCATCAAAAATGCGACCAGAATTGTTGAAGCATTGCTATTGTCATTTTATTTTCCTAGGAAAGAGACTTGTAATTTAAGATTATTTCAGAGCTTCAGAATGCCTGTATGTCAAAAAAACAAAACACAGTCAATTAATTCATCAGAAAAATAAGTCCATTATAGTTATAATTTCCTTGTAGAGTTTACTACCAGGTTGACTGATCTCTTACACTCTTAAACTCATACTGTCATAGTCATTGTGGTGCTATATCTCGTTGATTATGTACTAATTAACCTTATCAAGTTCTCTGGTAGCCCATATGCAGATAGTCTTTTGTGCTTCTAGCAATTGTGTTATATATGACCTGTCAGAATATTTTAACTATTATAGTCTACTCTCAGAGCACACTGATGCTTTCTCAAGAATGACAGATATTCTACAACCCTGGATTTCTTATTTTAGCCAAAACTTCTATTCTTTAGTAAAAGAAGCCTGAAAGTGCCAAGAAAAACACCATTTCCATATATGTGTTTTGTAATACTTTATTCCCAATTACAAATAATAATACTTGCATATGCTACATAATTCTAATGATATCATCCAGACTTAGTGTTTTACTGCTCTTCATAACTGCTTCAGCTGAACTGCTTGTGATTTATAGCATCAATAGAATCCTTTGAATCACATCCTATATTATGTCGTAGGGCATATATTGTCCTATGGTCTTTCATGCAATGTCAGAGACAGAGGGAACAAGAAATAGAGAACTGTGATTTCACTGTGAATCAGAAAAGCTAAGTGTTGTTTATGAGCACTGGGATTTTAGCACATGATATTATTTCAGTTTTGTTTTTCTTAAAACAGCTAACCTGATGTGGAACATAACTAAATTCAACCAAACTGTATTTATACTTTAATGATTTTAGCATCAATAGACAAAGGGAGGTACTAAACATATAATTTATTTTCCTAGTCTTTTATTTTAAAAATTGCCTGGATTTTTACTGTAAGAATTGAAATAACACTGAAGATGTATATGCTTATCCAAAGCTATGTATATATTGTATGCATTATAGGCACTATGTAAACAGTTGTTGAATTTTCTATTAGTTTTAGAAATAAAATTTTCAAACCAAACTAATTTATTGTTTTATTTAACAAAGAAAATAAAGCAGTGAAAGTTAGCCTTGAGTTGTAATTTACAGTTACCAATGGATTTGTTTATTTTTTAATTTGCTTAATTTCTTTTAACAAGTGAAGGCACAGACACCCAAAAACAAAAGGTGGATTCAGAGGACAGAATAAATTTGCTTCATGGTCAAATATCTGAATCGTCGAAATCATATTTAGAGATTTATTTTAAGACTCGGCATGACAATTGTGCTTTATCAAAGCATTTTAGGGCAGCTTGACCTTATTTTTACAGAATAAACTGTCTTTAGACATCAGTTTTTCTACTAAGTCTGATACTAGTAATAATCCAGATATAAGAAAAGTAATACTTTTTTATGTAAATGCAAGCATTTCATTTGAGCATAATCAGATTTACTTACCTGGGTAAAATAGCACGAGACAGACAAAATCAGGATAAAAAGGCAGGAAAAAACCCCAAATACTTTTGGTATTCTAACAATTACTTACCCCTAGGACATACATAAGGAGCTATGCTTGCTTCCTGGTAAACATTCTATTGTCTCTTTCACTTGTGATTTTATGTCTCCAAATCCTGTCTATACCATAAGTAGCAACTTTGTGAAATTTTGGTAAAAAATAATATGTACACAGATTAAAAACATCATTTGAAATATAAATTCTCAAGTCTATTTAGATTTAGTTCATCTCTAAAAAAGTTGGCTAAAAATTAAATGGGGTTATTTCTATATTCTATGTGTCTACTATTTACCTGCAGGCATGTATGAAGTAATTCTGAAATAACTATGGCTACTTAAAATTTACAGAATTGAACCTATGCAAAGAGCAGTTGATCTTAAACTGACATAAACCAGGCAGTCTCTTAATGTTACTCTAAGGAATTGTAAAGTGACTCTGTTAAAGCTGAGGTTATTTGCCTTGGGGATGCCTAATGGAGGGGTTATTATAACACTGTCCACAAATAGGGGCCTTGAGAGAGTCAGGCCATAGCACTCCATTGACAGCTAATACATTGGGCCATTGCCATGTCACAGGGATCTTCAAGGCTAAAGGTCACATTTCACCCTTAATATTTAAATGAAGATACATTACAAAAGCAGAAAACACTTTATTGCCAATAATTGCTGCTGTTCAATTCATAAAAACCTTTACAAAGTCATGCTAATTCTCAGCCTTCTTAGAATGCATAGTAACCTTTCATAAATCCATCTTTTTTCAGATGTCCTTGGAACTGACAGTTATAAAACTACAAATGATTTGTAATGCAAAATTGGACTGACAGACTTGAAGATTAGGGCTTGATGTACTAAAATGACTAAGACTGTAGCTAACAAAAGGCATAAAATGCACTGATAAATCATTGCTGAAGTAGCTAAAGATTATTTTAAACATCCTTAGTAAATGCTAAAAAAAGGAAAACTTATGTTTATAATATTACAAGACCAGTTTACTTCATGAAGACAATGGAAAAGAATTCTTCTGTGTGGGTCAGCTGGAAGACAGATAGCAAAGCAGTTATGCTTTGATTTTTTCCACGCAGTGGAATTTTTTCTGTCATTTTTTTACATGTTAACATGTGAACTTAATTTTCTAAATGCTTAAGGATCAGTGAGTGAGTTGTGCTTAATTATATGGGGTTAGCCAAAAAGTCCATTTACTGTTTTTCTTTTCCACAAATAAAAGATGTATTTTACATTTTCACCAATAACTTTATTGATTTGTATATTTTGAGTATGTTGGCTATTTCCTGCATAGTAGAACACTAATTCTTCTCAATAAATGTTTCAATGAGATCATTACCAACTTCAGCTGGTCTACCTGACCTTGAAGCATCATCCAGTGAGAAATCTGAAACTTTTTGTAAACCACTTTGGATACATTCAGTGAGCCACAGCACTTTCTCCATGCACTGCACAAGTCTTTTTTTGCATATCAATTGCATTTTTACTTTCCTTGAAATAATAAAGCATAATAGGCTGAAACTGTCACTTGTTTTCTTCCATCTTCGATATTAAAATGGCTACACAGAAATTCAACAATTTTGATACTTTTTTTAATGCACTCTGATATGACATCTGTCTCAGTACAATCTGACAAAATTGTTTTGAATGGAGTTAAAGACGACCAAGCGCTCCCAGAGCCATCGTACAGAAAGAAACAAATGGACTCTTTGGTCAACCCAATATGTTCTTTCATCATTAACTTTTAAAAAACAAGTCAACTAAATGCCTTAATAAACATATAAAAAACAAATTAAAACCTAATGATGAGGAGGGGAAGGAGAGGAAGATGAAGAAGAAGACTCATGGAACACTAACTGATGGAATCCAACTTCCTTTTATAATTTTCTCCGGTCTCTGGGAGCAAGTTGAAGTCTTTTGTTTCTTCCTCTTGTACTCAGTTGCCCCTTTTCTGAGGTCTCTTCTCTCCTTTATATCATGGTTCTCATCTTATTTTGGGGAAAATACAGTGGGAAAAGAATCTCTGCCCCTTTCTCTTCCAAATTCATTTTTTTCCTCTTCCTGTCTCAACAAAATACTTGTGAAATGAGCACTACTGTGTTCTGTGGAAGAAAAGAAAACCCTTCTGTTTCCTTAGTTCTGCTTGAAGCTAGGGGGTATAGCAGTGCATAGAGTTCTATTTTTTTCTCCTCCCTCTGTATTATGGGCTTAGAGATCACACTCTGTCCCTATGTGAATATGGCAGTTACATTTACCAACATGTGTCTGTCTACTTTTCTTGTTTAAAAAAAGAAAAATAAATAAAAGATTGGGTAATAGAAGATCAGCAAAGGGTGGGTTTGAGATGTTTGCACGGCTTAGGTGGGCATTTTGACAACATGTCCTCTCCTTTGGCATGTTTAATTATAATGTTTAATGAACATCCTAACATTTTTAAATGACATTTTTTTAAACAAAAGTCTCTCCTAATGGTGACTTGAGCCCTGCCACTTGATGGGAGAATCAGCAGAACCTGTAGGATCACATTTGAAATTGACATTCTATAGGAACAAGAAAAGTGGGAAAATAATCCCACTTACTATAGCAACAAGAAAAATAAAGTACTTAGAAATAACTTATCCAAGGAGGTAAAAGAACTATACTCAGAAAACTACAGGACACTGAGGAAAGAAATTAAGGATGATTCAAATGGAGGCATGTACAATGTTCATGGATTAGAAGAATTAACATCATCAAAATGCCCGTACAACCCAAAGCAATTTATAGGTTCAATGCAATTCCTATTAAAGTACCAATAACATATTTCACAGATATAGAATGAAATTGACATTCTCTATTATAATTTTGTTCCAGTTCATTTTTAAATTTTCTTTTGGTCTTACTGGAACAGAAAGCTAATGCTCAGTTTTAAACATTAAAATTAATTTATTACAATAAAATTGAATGTGTACACACACACATAAAACCTAATGAGAAAAAAAATTCGCACTTAATCTTTACTGCTGACATGACTTAGATTAGCTGGATAAACTAGAGCTACACATTTAAGTAATACATACCAAAGGATATTTTCAACTGCCTGTTTTCAGAGAAAACGAAAGGGAAAAATTAAAGCAAAACTAGTACACTGTAACCTGCACTTGTTAATAATACTTAAGAAATGACTAAATGCTACTTTTTTGTATGATTTTGAATAACCTATATAATACACCATTTGCCCTGTTATACTTTCAAGTATCAATTATAAGGCCTGCCTTTCAAACCATCGGGACAGGACAAAGAGCTTGGAGATCCATCATGACCTTCTGCTAGTGAAGAAGCTTACAGCTGACCCACTTTTAATGTTTTGGTTTTGTTTGCATCCTATTTCTCTTTTCTCCGTATGTCCTCGACTTCAATTAATCCCCCCAATTTATGTTCACTTCTCTTATCAATGATTGCTCGGTAAAAATGAAATTGAGCCCATGGCTGTCATTCTGCTAGATGCAGGGGGAAAGCAGCTTAAATTCAATTGAAACCTTCAGATTTTAGTTCTTTATTTACATCCCAAGATCTTGAAAGTGAGCCATATGCCTTTCCGTATTAATTACATAGAATTAGAATTATAGTAAAGACTTTGTTTTGTAGAGAAGGTAATACATCTTGAAACAGGAAATAATACATTTTTGAGGAATCTCTTAAGTTTTTCAGTGAATAGTTGCATTTGTTAGATCAAATTTACTCAAAATAGAAAGTTCATTTCAGAACATTTCTGGACACCATGATGGTGCTAAGTATAGTTAACTATAAAGATATTTGGCCAAAGCATGGTATAACAATATTTCCTTTTTTTGCTTATTTTTCCAAGTGCCAACAATATGCTATCATGTTTACAGTATGTCAGAGTGATGTCATATGGGACACACATAAACAGGTGATATGTTTGGTATGTGGGTTTCAGACCTTACTAAACGTCCTAAAATCAAATGCCAAAAATCAGGTAACTATATTGAAACTAGGTGGACTGTTAGCCCCTCTGAAGGCCAAGGCATATCTTATCTGAGGTTGCCTTTTCCTCATTTCTTATCTCTTTCCTCAGTCCATCTTATGAAATAATTAGGTGGTTGGATGAATAAAGCAATGCAGTGTGAGACAAGAAAACTGTCCTTTGAGCATTAGTCTGTGTTTTTATTTCATTTATTAATAACATTTATTTATTTACTGGAGTGGAGAATGACTTTTTATTGGATTCTTTGAGAATTTCATCTGCAATGTTTATTTCACTCATCTGTTCATTCATTTACTCAATATTTATTGTCTTCCATGAATCAGCAACTAATCCAGGTGTTGCAAGGCTAAAGATGAAACATTTCAGTGTCTTCTTTTTTAAGATTTAATAATCATCTTGGGATTATACCTTCACCAAGTGACTTGACTGTCTTCATCTTCATTTTGACTCTTTTCTTCAATATTAACTGAAATGCTTTCACTGAAAGAGATAACTGCATTTGTCTTTCTTTTGTTATTAAAGTGTGGATTCTGGGTGGCTACAGGGAGAGTTATGAGTCGTCATTTTTATAATTACAGGTTAAATGTTTTATAAAAAATATGTAGAATGAATGAATGGATGGATGGATGGATGCATGCATGCATGCATGCATAAATAAATGGACAGATACACTGCAGTAGAATTATAATTGATTTGTGAGTTTTAGTTTTCAGGTCCTCAGTTGGAGATACTCAAGCACTCCAATATCATAGTATTTTCAATCATCTTAAGCACTATCCTATCCTAAACTTTAATCTTGGGGAATTTAAAAAAACAGAGGGGAAAGCTTATGATTCACACATAGGCTAGAGATGATTCTGCTTCCGGTGCAGGTATACCTGAGAACAAATAGACCCAAAGTCAAGATGAGATCCATAGAATGTTATACATCTATTAGAATCAAGATTACTCTGTCCTGCAAAGCTATCATTTAGAATAGAAGGGCAGAAAAAGTGCTTCCAAGACAAGGTAAAGTTAAAGAGGTTCATCATCACCAAGCCATTCCTATATGAAGTATTAAAGAGACTTATTTAAGAAAAAAGAAGATAAAAACTATAAACATTAAAATGGCAATAAATTCATAACTATCAACAAATGAATCTAAAAAAAACCTAGGCAAATGAGCAGAATAGAAACAATCATAAATATGGGCATCATTTGGATCGTTACCAGTTGGGAGGAGGAAGAGGGAAAGTGGGGGATTTTTAAAGGTGCAGGGATTAAGTACAAATTGGTAGTTACAGAATAGGCAGTGGAGTGTTAAGAACATAGGAAATGGAGTAGCTGAAGAACTTCTATGTATGACCCATGGACATGAACTAAGAGAGAGGATTGTTGGCTGGAAGGAATAGGAGGTGCTCGGTGGAGGGCGACAAAGGGGGAAAAACTGGGACAACTGTAACAGGACAATCAATAAAATATTTTTAAAAAGAATCTGGCATATTGATGTTTAGGACATCTAGCCTTTTGTTTAAATGATTCTTCAACTGATAGCTGCATATCTGTTTTTTATCTGGTTTGATTTAGTCTTTAATTAACATGGATATTATACTATCTGATTGTCTTTATTGATTCTTTTAAATGTTTTTTAGTACACACAAGATATCATCATCAGCCCACTCCCCTACCTCATCACTCCTCTGGCCACAAAATAGAAACTTTTGAGTAACACATTATTCTTTTCTCCTTTTTACATACAAATGCAACTTGTCAGGCATAGTGCTATATGTAGATTAGATTGAACCAAATCAGTCTTATACTGCATAGGAAGTGATACTAATAAGAATCAGATTTTCCTGGACAGGTCACAAAGGAAACAACGTCTGGAAGAGTAATTTTTTTAACTGGGACTGTGAGGGCAAGTAATAACATGACCTTCTGTGGCATGCAATGCCTTTTATAAAAACAGCCTTGTTTTTTTTTTTTTTTTGGCTGTTGAAATGGACTGAATCATATGTGTGGCACTAAATTCTTTAGGGTATGTAAATATTTAGATTTATTTGAAAGGATTCCATGTTCACAATTCATCTGGTCAAATCAGGAGTTTCAGTTTTGATTCCATGTAATTTATTTATGAAGTAGATTTCATATAGTTGTTTAGGAAGATATCTTACAAATATTTTTATTTGATCAGAAGAACATGAAAAACAACTAATAGTACAAAGTATTAATAATTCAACAATCTCTTCTTGTAATGTTAGACTAGTAATAATATTTATTAAGTACCACAGGATTTGGAGTGAGAAGACTGGAATCCATGATTTGCCATTGATTCATCGAGTGACCCGAAGCAATATAGTTAACTTCTGTTAAACTCAACTTCCTCATCTATAAAAATGGGACTAATTATATCAGCCTCACATAGTTGTTAAGGTTCAAAAGATAACAGGTAAGTAAATGTGCTTTTCAAACCATATAGTGTAGTTGCTAAAAGCATGTAATATAATATTATTTTATTTTCATTAGACTATGAGTTATTTTAGGGTGAGGATCATGTTACATTCATATTTGCAAAAATTTTGACATATATGATTATTCCTGGTACATAAGAGGTGCTCAATAAACACTGAATAAATACACAAGTGAATAAATTAAGGATACTCTAGTTACAAAATTTAATATGATTTTTGACCTCAGAAAACTCATAAACTACTAGAGAATATGTATGTATATACAATATACTATACTACAACTTAAAATTATACCTGTATAGCTATAGCAGTGTTATTTTAATCACCTATCTGGGCATTTCTCTATTTCTTCTTTTCTCTGTACAAACATCTGCAGAAAAATATGCAAACACTAATTTAAAATCACGTTGATACCTGCTATTTTTAAATTCCTATGAATTTTTTCATATGAACAAAGAAAAATAAAATCAGAATTTTATTTGGAAGATATACTTTAGATACATATCTAGTGAGGAAGATAGGCCCATATTATATGTATGCTCCTTCAGAGAAGATAGGCAAATGACCTTCCTTTCCTCTTTTGCCATATTTAATGCAGGAATGATGGTCTTCTAAAAGATCCATATAGACTGACTTTTGTGATTTCTCATGAGAAAGGGAAAATAAACCGAGTATTCAACTCTAGTGAAAAAAATCTTGAATTAATTAAGATATCAATTGTAACTTGGATCAGAGTATTTCATACTAGAAATGTTCTTGTTGACAAGCCAGAAATAGCTCTGTTTAGTAAGTGCTTAAATCATTCCTGTTGACTGGACCAGAAGACCTTATACGTTCTTCTTCCCTCTGAAATTCCTTAAGGATAAAAACCCTAGAACAAATAGGCATTAGACACCCTAGTCCTCTTTTGTGTAATTGCATCTGGAACATGAAATTACTTATCAGGTGGAACATGGTATTTGACACTAATTGGTCACAACTGATTTACTGGTAAATGGAAAGAACCACTGATGGGTCAATTCAAGGTCTGGCTTAGTCTCACCCACAATTCAGTGTCAGTTATTTGTGTGAGTATAGTAAAGATCCTAAGCAATGGACATAGGATTTAAGGCAAAGGGATTTCAAATACAGCCATCAATTCTGTTAAGCAGAGGGATTCTAAAAGTGTCCTACAGATTCTGTATATATTTTTAGATGTATAATGTTACTTTGTATTTGTATTTCTTTGAAGCATTATATCTTTACGTAAATATTTGGATAGGGGCAATGGCAATATCTTCATGTTGTAAATAGAGAAAACAAAGCACAGAAGAGTTAGAGACCTACAAAAGTGACTTATTTACTGGCAGTGGTGCTGAAATGAGAAGCTCAGGTCAACTGATCACCTTTCCACAGACGTTAGTTTGCTTTTGACTGAATTGGTTATTTTAAAAAAATATTTTAAATTAAATTTATTGGGGTGACATTGGTTAATAAGATTATATAAGTTATAGGTATACATTCCTAGATACATGATATGCACATTGCATTGTGTGCCCACCACTCGAAGTAAACCTTCTTATGTCATCATCTATTTGACCACCTTTCCTCTTTACTTACTACCCCTCAGAACCCTCTTCCCTATGGTAACCACCATACTATTGTCTGTGTCTATGAGATTTTATTTTTTTGTTTGTTTATTTGTTGCTTTTGATTTTATATCCCACATATAAGTAAAATCATATGGTTTTGAGTTTTTCTTTCTGACTTATTTTGCTTAGCATGCATGATATTCTCAAAATCAATCCATGTTGTTGCAAATAACAGTGTTTCATCCTTTCTTAAGGGTAAGTGGTATTACATTGTGCATATGTACATGTCTTTACCTAACCATCTATCAAATGACACTGCAGTTGTTTCCGTGTCTTGCTTACTATGAATAATGTTGAAATGAACATAGGGGTGTGTATGGGGTCCAGCAGAAGTAACACCTGCTTGAGTATAGTTGGTAGGGTAATAATATGGGTGTAATAATTTATAGTTTTAATTTGAATAGTTCACTTAAAATGTCATATGCTGTGCTTGAGTATGATATTGTTATGAAGAGTTGCATGCTTATGATTTTGTAATAAAAGATTTTATTATAAAAAGGGGGCATTATTTGTGTGGGACCTTGTGTATGTTTGCAAATAAAATATTTCCAAATATTTTAATAATAGTACATCTTGTGCATACTTGGTGGAATGAGAATAATGGTAAGAATGATTGAAATGGTGAAAAATAATAAGTCCTGAATGAATTTATTGCAACCTAAAAAATGAGTAGATAAAAATACAGCCCCAAACAGAAGAAGCAAAATTGAAAATGGGGCATATATTTAGTACAGAAAGGATTCTGATTATCTTCCTTCCTTTCTTATCTATTCCTCATTGTTTGTAGCCAAAAGAGAAGCAAAAAGGGCAACATAGGTCTATAAACATTAATAATTAAAACAAGAGTGATTGAGACAGAGGTTGCTGGAATCACAGTTATTTCTCTTAAAGAATTGCAGGTAGAATTCTTTGGACTTATTACCTCTGGGTTCAAGTACTGGAGCAGCAGCTCAAAAGGCACCAGGGACATAAAAGGAGGAACTGAAGTGTCTGACATCAGGGCTAGAACTGGAGCAGCAGCTTTCTCCCAGACAGAAGTACTAGCAGAGGCCATTTTTCCTTTTCTGATGCCTTCCTCCACAGATTTGGCAGGTGAGTGTCATATCTGAGTCTCGATCAACCCGATCCCCTCAACCTGGTGATTCCTGACACTGTGCCACACCAACTTGCACTCACACCCAGACTGTGTCCAGTGGCTTTTCCATACAAGTAGTCCTTCTTTGCTCATGCTTCAGACTTTCTTAAAATCTCTGGAATAAGAAACATTTGGCCTAAACATACCTTGTATTTCTTGCTAAGTGGCCCAAGGACTGGCACTAGGGACAGTTGGCTTTGGTTTGTAGCTTGGCCTCACATATGCACCTCCAGCCTCAGCATAAGTAGAAGTTACTTTGAGATCACTTTGTAGCTTATGGTAGGTGGCTCCAGGAAGAACACAGGAAGGAGGTTGGTGGTCAGTGGTCAATGCTCAGTGGTCACAGCCAATCCTTGCAACTGACTGTCTTCAGAGTAACCCCCCCCCCCATTGATATTCCAGCATCAAACAAGTCTCAATTAACTGAGGGTATACACAGCCCACACAGAGGGCACACCTTGAGTTCTTAGCTTGGGTGATTAGGGAGATTATGCCACTGGACCCCATAAAATACCTACTACATTAGGCCACTCTACTAGGTTGGGAGACCTAGCAGTTTTACCTATGATATACAAATACAAACAAGAGGGCTGCCAAAATGAGGAGACAAAAAAATGTCCCAAATGAAAAATCAGAACAAAACTCTAGAAAAAGAACTAAACAAAATGGAGACAAGCAATCTTGGATTCAGGGTTCAAAAGGATGGTTATTAGGATGCTCAATGAAATTAGAGGAATAGTAGTTGAACTTAGAGAGAAATTCAACAACATAAAGAGGATATGAAAACCATAAAAAAGACAAGGAAACCTTAAAAAAGAGTCAGTCAGAAATGAAGGATACACTAACTGCAATGAAGAATAATTTACAGAGAATCAACATTAGAGTAAATGAAGCTGATAAATCAGAGACTTGGAATATAGGAAGTAAAAAACACCCAATCATAACAGAAAAAACAAAAATGAGTAAAAAGTAATGAAGGTGGTGTAAGGAGCTTCTGGGACAACTTCAAGCATACCATCATTTACATCAGACCAATGCTGGGAGGAGAAAAGAGAGCAAGAAAGGAAAAAGGACTCATGGACATGGACAACGGTGTGGTGATTGATGGAGGGAGAGGAGTATAAGAGGACTAAATAATAATAGAACAAAATACAATAAAGATTAAATCAAAAGAAAAAAAAACCTATTTGAAAAAATAATGACAGAAAACTTCCCTTACCTGGTGAAATAAATGCACATACAAGTCCAGAGAGTGCGGGGAGTCTCAAATAAAATGAACCCAGATAGGTCCAAACTAAGACACATCAAATCAAAATGCCAAAGGATAAGGACAAAGAGAGAGTCTTAAAAGCAGCAAGAAAAAAGCAGTTAGTTGCCTATAAGGGAGCTCCCATAAGACTGTCAACTGATCACTCAGCAGAAACTTTGCAAGTCAGAGGAGATTGGCAAGAAATATTCAAAGTTTTGAGAAGCAAGGACCTACAGTGAAGATTACCTAGAAAAGCTATCATTTATAAAGGACAAATAAAGAGTTTGTCAGATAAGAAAAGGTTGAAGGAATTCATTACCACCAAGCCAGCATTAAATGAAATGTTAAAGGTTCTTAAAGAAGAAGAAAAAAAGAAAAAGAAATATAAACAGTAACATGGTAATAAATACATATTCATCCAATAGTTGAATCTAAAAAACAAAATAAACAAATAATAAAAGCAGAAACACTCATAGATGCAGATGACATTTTGATGGTTGTCAGATTGAAGGGGTGTTAGGAGGTTGGGTGTCAAAGGTGAAGAGATTAAGAAGTACAAATTGGTAGTAACAGAAGAGTTGTGGGGATGTAAAGTACAACATAGAAAATACATTGGATTGAGATTTATTGAGATGATCATTTAGTAAGTTACATAATGTATAATCACTGGGGTGTACATCTGAAACATGGTATTGTATGTCAATTGCATGTTTATTTTTTTAATCCTCAACTGAGGATATATTTATTGATTTTAGAGAGAAAAGGAAGGAGGGAGAGAGACGGAAGGGAGACAGAAGGAAACACTGATGTGAGAGAGAAATATTGATTGGTTGCCTCCTGTACACAATCCGATCAGGAATCTAACCTGCAGCAGCCCAGGTATGTGCCCTGACTGGGAACCAAACCCACAACCTTTCACTATATAGGAGGACACTCCAACCAACTAAGCCACCCGGCCAGTGCTCTATGTCAAGTGTAATTGAAAAATTAAAAAAAAAAAGAAAAAAGACAGGGTTCTTTTCACATACATAATATAAGAAGAAAAAAATGTATTTGCAGAGCTATTTCTTGTTTCTCATGGATGGGCATGCAGCCCCTAGGGGCACAAGGTGGTAACAGGGAAGCCATTTGCATTTCAACCCCTTGGCGAGACAGAATTGAGTAGAGAGAATTGAGACTTTTTCTTTTCTAATGAGAATTCTGGCAATCTCTGAAGACTTTTGTTTCCATCTTCACTCTTTTTTATGTCCTAAGGTGCTTGTGGAAATTAATTTTTCGTGGAGCATGGGTGAGAACTACTTAGAAGGAGTGCAAGGAAGCCATTAGAGAGGTACACATACTGGAAGAGACAGGTTTCAACATTGTTAGAGAAACAGCAATAAATTGAAATGTGTAATTTAAAGAACATGTGGCAATCTAACAGTGTGATTATTATTATTTTTTAAAGAATCAAAAAGGAGTCCAGATAAACATGTTGCTTTATGTTTTTTATCTTTAGATAATGTTTTTAGTCATTATTATTATTTTAAAATACAAACAAAATATCTTACTCAAAGCCTCCATAATTTGAAGCTATTTTTCTCTCTCAAAAGAAACTTCCTTCTGAAATGGAAACAAATTAGAGGAAATAATATCTGTTACTCTCTGGCAACACAACCTACACACAATGACTACCAATTCTCATTTAACTGGCTGCTAGAAGCCAGCTCACGTTTAAAGAGATTCATGAACCACACTTCTTTGAAACTATGATGTCCTCTTTTATGGGATGTTCAGACTTTGGTAAGAATGGAAAAATAGATCCTCTTCAGCATTAACTGAGATATATGAACATGGAAAATATCAGGTCTATGAATAACTTGACTCACAAATAGGCTTCAAACTTTCATCATCCTGAAGATAAATTGAAGAGAATTTTATTAAAGGCAATAGGGAGAATTTAAAATGTATAAGAAAATTAGAGGCTGACACTGAAAATAAAAATAGCCTCACAAAAGACTCCTTTCCTCAATTTGTATGATGCACCTGAAACAATAACAAGACCTAAACCTATATTGTGCTTGATTTTTTAAAAGCCATATGTAACAATTGTCATTATTATAGAAGAGAAATTTGGAAACTGTTATTTAGGCAAGTAGTCCCACAGCTTAAATGCTTTTCTTAGAAACCATAACCATATTTCAGTGCTGAGTTAACACTATACCTTTGAATTACCAATTTCTTTTTATTATGCCTCAGGCACTTTCTTAAATTATGTAGCTCTGGGTCACACTGTTTCTCTAAACTAAACTGGATGTCCTAATTTAAATTAGAAGTTACATTATTGCCTAGTTGTTAAGCATAGCAAGTAGACCTAGATTTCTCTGTGATTTAGTGTTATATCTCTAACTAGAAAACATATCTTAATTTTCATATATATCATCAATATGTTTAAAGTAGAAATTTTTAATAATTAGTAAAAATTGTTTACAGATCAGAGGGTGAATTAAATGTAATTCTATGGAGAACAGAGAAGAATAATTTTAAAACTACAGAGCATTAGTCAAATGGATACTATGTAATTGAGAGGTGACATTTTCTTTAAATACACTGTTCATGGTGCCATCTTACTCTGTACATCACCAACTTTTGCTATTTTTCTCAAAAATAATTTTGAGTTAATATTTAATGTTTTATTATTAAAATATGATTTATGAAAAAGTGGAAAATCCCCCTAATCCCTGCCTCACCTTCCACACACAAAAAAAGTGCTTTAATATTATGTCAAAAAATCACCTACAATTAAAGGATTGGTTGAAGAAACAAAACAAATACACGTCTAGCTCCTAAAGTATGCAGTGCCTACAATTTCTGATTGCCCTCTTTTACAAATCTTCTTGTCTTTCTTCTTACATACCTCTAACTTGTTTTCTAAAATCTAAAGTCTAAGAAGTTGAGTCTCCCTCAAGCACTTCTTTGACTCTGCTCAGAAAAGCATTATTTGTTTGAGCAAATCTTAGGTACTAAACATTAACCAGATAATTAGTTTGCTGCTTTGTGGACACTGCCTTAAACAGTATATGCAAATTCCACTTGGGCGTGGGGAGGTGTGCCAGGGATGAATCCTAAACAATAAAATTCCTTGCCAAGGCACTTGCATTTTTTTCCACTAGAGGTCTCTCTCGTAACAGCTTTCTTTTTGTTGGGATCATTAATCATTTCATTCAATGGAAAAATTCTGCCTTTAGATTGGAATGCTGCACTTACCATGTTATCTTACAGTAAGATACAATACCTCCTTACCTTGTTCACCTTGATGAGTAGATATCAGGTCGACTGAATGAATGATCTTGGCTATTTTATTACACAATGACTATACTTGAGTAAAGTAGTTTGAGCTCTCACCTGAACTTTAAGAAGTTT